>KL567005.1:7443-33993 GCA_000715275.1 Gyrodactylus salaris
AAAATTCGCAAGATTGCTAGTTTTTTGTGAAATTAAATTTTTCTCTCATCATTTTAGGCTGTTTTTGAATAAAATGTCAGTTATTGTTGAATTCAGAAATTAAAACACCCAATAAGAATCGTTTAAAATTATTTCCTACCAAAATCTCCATATGAGAAACGCAAATTGAAATTTCAAGCTAGCGAACCTTTTGGAACGTGTATTAAAGAAAGCAGCCTTTTTTGATACTTGAATGAAATTGGGGACAGTCACATGCTAATTTCTTTCCATAGAATGTAATAGAAAAATGAATAGAATTACATTTTACTAAGAAATCACATTGGCTGTTGGGTTCAAAAATAAGAATCATAGATTTACATGACTATGTGAAAAGAATGCAATAATATGCACATCTATAAATCCCCTCGAGTGTTTACAAGTGTTGAGATATCGATCCTTATCGAATTTTAATTCAAATGAGGCATTCTCAAAAATATATATCGGGTAGCCCTGCTCATTACTAGTCATTTTTGCTATTGATAAACTATTATTCAAGTTGGTCCTTGATGACTTACAGACAATTGCATGGATTTCCTTTCCACTAAAATCTGAGTAAAGAATATCTGAATGAACACCAACAAATGTTCTCTTGCTCTCGGACCTTGAAAGTAAAAAGAATAGCATTCAAACTTGTATATGGTCAAGAGTAGCAAATCAATTATTTACACTATAGTGTCAGGATAGAAGTGTGTACTTTGGTCATACAAAACATTACTTGATAGACTGAATATCTAAAAATAGAAAGTTATTAAAGTGAATACTTTAGAAATAATTAAATATTATCGATTCATCTTTCAGTGAAAATTCACCTCGAGTGAACACGTCTCGATCAATTCCTTGGTCTATGGATATGAACTTTAAATTTTGTCATGGCTATTTGATCCTTCTCTATGTTTTAGAGATTAAAGTACACTCGTCTCTATGTAAACTTACTTTTAATTCTCAGTTGTTTTTCAAAATCGAATTCAACTGGCAGTCTTTGAAAAGCTTTCAACTTTTTATTATTTTAGGCTTATTAAGAAATTATGACCGATTCTCTTTTATTCTATTCCTTACGGGACTCCAAGATGAGATCTCTCAGTTAAAAATAACATGATCAGGTTTATTGTGAAAGGGTTATTTCTAAGGACTATTTGTATAATTGTACTCATCTATTAATTAATATTTCCAAAATCAATCATGTTGAAGGATTAGTAATAGCCTTGATCCTTTTCAAATGCATATTTTCCCAGCTAATCGATCGTTCAACCTCCGAGCCAGACATAATCCTGGGTCATTTGAATGGCCTAGGGGAGAAGGGGAAGCACAAAATCGATCCCCAACAGATCATGACAATATCAGCCATTACCACCAACACGGATCGCGATAAAGCGGACGCTGTCCTCCGCTATAAAAAGTGCGATCTCGCTCAGACCGACACCACAGACGATACCGCCACTACAACAACCAGCGGGGCAGACTTCCTCGATGCTGATAACAACTTTATATCTCTCTGCAGGAGGAATAATGACAGTAGAAAGTCAAAGAAGTCTGTCACCTTTTGTGGGAACAGAATGAAGAACGGCTCTTCTCTTCCTGAGAAAGAAGCCCTCGTTACAGCCGGTATCAAAGGTTCGTTATTCTCTTTTTAGCTCTCAGTCTTTTATCAGGCTTTAGGAAATAATAATTTTTAAATTTATTTCAAATTCACTGATACAAGAAGGCATAGATGATTTTAAACAACAATCTTGGTTTTATCTAGACTCTAACTCCTCTTGAAAATAAGTATGAAAAAGGCATCTTTGAAGCTTGAAAAATCGTGTTTTCTGAAACATGTAATCTTGTGTTCTGCTTTCTAACGTTTGATATGAACACATAATTGGCCATAAAGATTTGCTTTTTCATCAGAGGTGCTTCAGGCCACCCCAAATTACATCCTGAATTTCATTGATTTTTCTTTGATCAAATTGAGCATAAAGAGACTTTATTTTCCCCATTTTAATCAGTAAATATAGAAAGATTTGAGATAGGATCTGAAAATCTACAATTATATGTTATTATTTCTAGAAAATATTGTGTTTTTGCCTCTCCTGACCGAAAAAAAGTACTTTCCGCCATGCTAGAGGAAAAATCATTTTTGTTCTAGAATCAGAAGAGGCAAACTAAGTGATTCTCGTAAAAATTGGATTCTTAATCACACCAATTAGTCCCCTTATTATCATCAAGAGGTCCTTTTGATACTTGAAAAATGTATCTGTAAAAACTCTTAAGAATAGTTTCAAATTTATGTTGGGATTCGTGTAAGAAGCACCGATGTTTATTTCTTCATGTTACCAGAAATTTTTCAAATGAGTTACCCTGACATATTTAGTTGTCTTGAATGAAATTGACATCATAGATGAAATTGTATTTACAAGTTTCAGAATCTAATGATTAAGTTTTGATGGGTGGATGTTGGTCAAGACTCCTAGGAAAGAAATGTGATCTCGCCCTAATGAGTGGTATAATTCCTTTAAAAGTACAATTAACTATTCACATTTTCTGGATTATAATACAAAAAATCTGGTTTATCAACCATAATATGATAATTAAGTCTACTTCTTACTCCATCTCTCTTTGTAAATCATGAAATGAAGACTTCCCTTTTCTGGTGAAAGACAGATGGGAGTTCCATATGGGTTCTTCTTGCAAATAAATTAATTTTCAAAATGATCATGTGAATATCAGCAATGTGGTTACAAAGTCTCAAAACTCTTTCTAAACAATGAAAATCACCATAAAATGTGAGTAACTCTGAGTAAACAGCCTGAAATTCAATAGACTCAGCCTACATGCAGTCTACCATAATCTGTCAATTACGAAAAAGACGGCTTTGGTAGAAAAGTAAATTACGCATGCTTGCACAAGGCTTTGGTGGTAATTCAACTCGGTCAATTTGAGAATCCTCCGGGCACATGTAATCCATTTGTATGAATACGTGTCATTTTTTTATTTTCTAGAAAGAGAGAAAAAAAGTAAATTTATGTGTACAATGTCTGAATAGAAATGTACTTGCTCGTGTAATAAAAGAAATTTGCATAGCAAGTCCATTATCAAATTTGTACCCTTTTTTAAACTAATATTTCACTCTCACTCAAAGTCAATACTTTCTCTTGCTTACTAAAATAGCCTATGAATTTGTTATAAAATGATAAACAATTTTCCTAAAATTGACCTTCTCAACGAATATCAATCATGCACAGTAGGATACATTAACCCTCTAAAACACAGGTTCCTAGGTTTAGTGATCCGGTGGGCTGATTTTAGTTTCTCTAAAATCTCGCTCACGCCAAATATTTATAAATATCACTGCTCACAAGTAACACATAGTCAAAGAACTTGTATTTCTGCATGTTTATAGAGCTAAAGGGTGAGACGAAAATATTTTAAAACTTTCTAGGATAACTTGAACAGGAAAATGTCAGACAAAATTCATTTTCGCGCTTTTTTATAAATATGATTTTGTGATTCTCCGCTGGATTATCTAATCTATCCAATTTATATTCACGTTTTCTGACTCTAACGGTCTGGAAGAATATCAATACGATCATCTTTTCATACAGTTTTGTTGAATGTCTGATTTGAGTATTTTTTATAGCAAACTTTTGCCAAATTGTGGCTAATTTGGGCGTAATTCTTGCCCTATTTTCTATTTCTCTGCCCTTTTCTGCATTGGGTATGCACTGGATTAACATAAATTATACACAATCCCTTTGTGAGGTGTGGAGAGATAATAAAAATTATGGTTTAATCATAATTTTCATTGTGAGAAAACCCTGATATATTCACGATGACAACAATATGGATTGCTTATATCATCAATAAGAAGTTTATCATGTGAAAATTTCTTGAATTGAGAGCTTCCAGCTTTCTTTAAGCAACCATTTGCAAGGTTAACCATTGATTCGTAGAAGTATTGTTTTACTTCGTCTTTGAATGAAACTTTGACTATTTTCCTCACTCTCTTTATAAATGGATTATTTTAAATATCGACTTCTTCTCGGATCGATATCGGATCGAATACTCTTTAAAGTACTCTATTTGCACCTTCTCATCTTGAAGCTTTGATATACCAAGGTTAATGCTTATTCAACATGAATAATTATATTTATATAAAGAAGACACTAAACTATAAACCTTATATCTTTTTCCGATTAATAAAACCTTTTTAAATGTCTACTTTAGTTGTAGAGAGAATTCAAGTCGAGAGTAAATCAAGAAAAATCTAAATTATTGTAGGAATAATTATTCATTTAATGAAATGTGTAAGGAATCTACAAATGGCTATCAATTCAGTCTAATAATAGATTTTAGATTCTTTTAAAAAGATTTTAGATGTTTCACACAAATTCTCTAATATAATTTCACATTTTTTCTAGAAATCTAAAATCATTAAAACTCATCATTTACAGTTATTCCACGCAACTGGGGTCTCTATGGCGGTGATCCGGGGCCATTGGCGGAGTTCTCGTCTGAGAATCAAGAGAAGGGCCCGAAGGCCTGCAAGGTCACTAATAAGGCCAACAACGTACTCCTCCTATCAGCGAATGGACCGAAAAACGACATTGACATCAGATATCATGGTGAGTCTCATTAGTTCTATCAATAAAATCGATAAACTTAGGTTTTCTTGGCTTGAATAATATTACAGGTCTTAGGGGTAGACGTTTATTTGCCTTGATATATTTTCAATGCCAATGTTCCGACCGATAGGAAAGCCCCTGCTCTAGTGTCCCCGGAAGTTTGGCACTTTATAACTTGGCATTTACATGCCCGAAAATTCAGAAGTGACTTGAAGAAAGATCTTATAGTGTCAGACTTCTGATTGTTAGAAGAATTATTTTACAAATTGTTGATATTTGTAGATTAAAATTCAATCCAAACTATGTAATCCCAACATTATAAATTGTTAACTCTTCTATAATCTCTTCTAGCCTTAGTCAATGACGTAATAAGAGCAGTCCAAATGACTGTCGCCTTCTTCTCCAATATTGAACAATCAAGTCAGCAACAACGGCCTCCCGGCAAGCTGGAAGGGATCAAGCCAGCCCTCGATCCCACCCAGCACTCCTCGTCGACCACGTTGGCTGTAGTCAATCCCCTGCTCATCCTTTTGAATGACGGCCTCTTGACACCGGCCAGGAATCTCTTTGGCACCAAGAATAGGTCTCGTCTATGGAACCTCATTGAAGATAGTTGTCGTCCAAGTGAGTCCTTTGCGTAATCTCGAATAACTCATGTTTTCACAAATCCATACAGAGTTGGTTGGAAAGTTTAAAACCTACAAAAGAATGCAGAATCACTCAAATGGGTCATCTTTTGAGTCAAAATATCATCAGTAGGTTTCTCCTTAAAACCAAGACTCACAAAATCTGATATTTCATTAATCGGAAAATAATTCAACTTTGCCAAAAAGATTTAATTTTGCTCCAATTCTTTCTCTAAAACAACTCTTTCAGCATCAGATGATATTTTTGTATCTCGCATTCCGATCCCGAAAATACGAAACTCCGCAAGTATGTCAATGTGTGGAAAGTAGATTTATAAAATGACGCTTTTCTTCAACAAAATACTTCCTCCCTTTTGTATTATTTGTGATTTCCTATCGGATTTCACGATAGGTGATTAATTTTTGGAAGGATCTCAAACAAGCTAACATTGTAGAATATCATCATTTCATGCAAATTCATTCCCCCTTCAATCTAATTGGCCAATGAAATTTGATACTACCTAATAAAGAGTCTCAACATCTGTCCTTTTGTTAAGTACTTATAATCAGGGCTTATTCATATTGGTGTCATTTTCAGATGTATATCTAGGAAATATTTATTTGTGTTATTAAGAATATATATTTTTTGGTTAACTAGTGACGTATAATAAACGTTAATAGTACGTTTAACACGTCAGCATAACTTTGGAAAGAATTCCTATTTCTTACAGAAAGAATATGTATATTTGCACCAAGGTTTAAAGATTTTTATAATTATAACAAATTCTGTTCTCAATGGTTCAAAGTTGTTAACAAAATTGATAAAACGAAGAAAAATACTTTCAAATTGGGCATCGTATTTGACCACAATCCCCGCTGAACTTGTTGTTCTCTTCTACGTACAGATTATCTTTGTTAAATAAACTTTTTGTAAAGAAATAGATGGACGTTCAAATTCCTTTATATTCTTGACTAAACCTTAGAAGAACTTTTGAATTTGGTAGAAGTATATATCTTTTTCTTTCTATAAAAAAAGAATTTCATCAAACTGGTTTTTTATCTTAGGAATGGATCGTTGAATAGTAACTAAGCTTTCCGCCAATTCTCATCAGTAGGCAAAAAAGGCAATAAGTAATTTCGTACATGAAAGTAGTTATTATTAGAGAAAATACTATTTTTAATACTGTATCTAAAAACATGCGTTTTGATTGAGAAATATATGTTGCTTCAGATTTTCATGACTGAAAGATTTTTCATCTCCCAAGCAGTCTCTCATTGAACCGAATTAACTAGAATGACAATTGGTGATACTAAACCCAAATTCACACTGTTTTTATTGGTCTAGTTTTTAGTGGTACAGACACACAAAAATTTGGCACTTGGTAATCAATGACACATATTGAAATATGTGCATTTCATTGGTTGTTCGAGCTAAAAATCGATTGCAATCAAAAAAGCGTTTGCCTCTTTTTCCAAGATCATTTCTAGACTCTCGGATGTCGATTTTATTGATCAGAGATTCATGAAAAGTATACATTGTAAACTAAGAAAAACAACTTTTTTTAAAAGGCATTTGGTAGCCCTACTCATCGGACTCATACAACGGCCTTATATATATGGGAAAGTTAGAGTAAAAATGTAACTAATAGTTTTTTGAGTAGGTAATAGGACAGAGTAGCGAAAGTTCATTTCCCCCACCTTTTCTACGTGCATATCTGATATAAAGCCGATGTACGAGTCTGATGAGATTTGATGAGAAAAGCTTATTTACTATTTGAAGCTACATTCCTCAAAATCAATTTCAAGATTCAGGCTACTATCATCTGTCAATTTTCTGATGAACCTATAATTTTACTTCAAAGAATTTATTTTTGCCGAGACCAATCTCTGAACAGAATTTGATTAGTACCTGAAAGAATTCTTTATTCTCTTAAATATGTTAGTTTTTCAGTAAGCTGCCATAAGAAATCTCAATTCGATTAGCACAGACAAAAGATTTCGAAATATCTAGATATTTCTGGTTTCCCTCCTCATAATCTAACCTTGAAAGTACAGATAACAAGAAGAGAAATAATTACACGATAGCTATTGACGTTTGGTTTTTACAAACTCTAACAATTTGCTCGGTGTTGATTGTAAGCTTGCAATCCTGAATTGGCTAAATATGCAAAATAGGCGCTAGATAAACGTTTCTTTCCTAATAAAATCTATTTATAAAAAGTACGGTAAATAACGAGGATTTTATTTGATCATGATTAAACTAAACATTTAATTTCAAACCATCAAATAATATAAATCGCTCATTCATCATCAACATCGAGAAAAGGCAACTCCTCAATATTCACTGTGTTAAATAGCCCACTTTTTAGGCTCTTGTCCAGCTGGCGTGGCCCATCACGTCCTCACTGAAGCGATTAACGAAGTCAAGGTTATTTCCACTGCGAACACCAATGATAAGGTCAAATTCAAAGCCTTTATCATTGCCTGCCTCAGGTAAGTATCTCATTATTGTTTTTCTACTCGCGGCTCTGACACCAATCTTCTCTCGTCAAAAGACATTGAGGAAGAGTTGAGGCTTATGAATAGTATTATGACTCAATCTATATTCAAGCAGATACGTGGCCGATCTCTTCTCGTCAGCCAGAGTTAATTACATAACCCTTGTTTAGATTAAAAGCTCTGCCAATGTGGTTGAATGCACTAGTTGGTAATGAATCCCTTCTACGGAGATATTATTGTGATGGCTCCTTCATACGACAGTGTAGGACGACACAACGTGGACTATATGCAGATCTGATGACGCATCTTGAACAGTTACTTGTCTACACATTTGATTTGCAGTTGGAGATTGAAATGAAGAAGCCGTCATCGGC
This sequence comes from Gyrodactylus salaris, assembly GCA_000715275.1. Classification (NCBI taxonomy): domain Eukaryota; kingdom Metazoa; phylum Platyhelminthes; class Monogenea; order Gyrodactylidea; family Gyrodactylidae; genus Gyrodactylus; species Gyrodactylus salaris. Next base: position 15,583 of record KL567005.1, read on the forward strand.
TAGTGTTAATCCAACGCCCGTTAGCAGTAACCTATCCAAGACACCCCAGCGATCCCTGGCGAACGGGTAATTGTTTTTTTATAAATAACTGTAATAAGTAGAGCAACCTAAAAAGGCACGAAATTTTTACAAAAAAGTGGCAATTTTTTGAAATTTATTTTTCATCACTAAAATATTTTTTGATCTTTCTAAAAGAAATTTCTGCGTGGGAAACGTGCTCCTTGGATCTCTGATTCATCAACATTGGCATACACATACTTGTCGTGAAGCAACTCTTTTTAAAATGCTTCTTTATAAGTAATGAAAAAATATTTTTCTGACCTCTGATGTCTCAAATTTAGAATGATCAGGATTGGCTATTTATCTATCTATCCATCGATTAGAAATCTTGATAATAATAGAGTTTTTTCCTAGTAACAATCCTTTCTTGTGAAAAAAATCAAAAATCGTTCGATTCTTGTGTCAAGTTAATATACAAATAGTCTTGGATAAAAACTTGCTTATCTTCTTACCCTTTAGGCCTCCAAGATTTTTTTCTGCTTTTTCGAGTCCTTTAGCTAATTCGTAATTCACACACAAAAAGGCACTTGGTTGCTCTGGTAATAGGCCATTCATTATGTTGAAAGAAGATGAAAATAATTAGTCAGGTGTAAAACTGGATTTGTTAGCGTTAAAATTTACAAATGAACCTGTCTGAATCAGCCATTCTAAAATGTTAATATATTTAATTAGCGATATTCCTTCCTCCACCAGGTACAGTAATAATGTCACAGCCAATAATTCAGCCAACAACTCCACAGCCAGCAGTATTAACACCAATTTGAGTTCTACTAGCAACAAATCAGCCAACTTTATGCAGGCCACAGCGGCAAGTATTAATCGACAGAATACCGCTCTCAAAACCAACCTACCAGACACTAATAACAATAGCAAGGTTAGTTATCAAATAAAAGTATAATTTATTGGGTTATTATCATCATGAGAACTTGTTATATGAAATAAAAACACTATCTATTGGAAGGTGATGGATTCTAAACTTTGCAAATGTAATTCTAGGTCAAATCATACCGCTCGATAACCAACTACAGTCAACAGACCACACAAAACATGCCCAAGAAGAACCTTGGCAATGTAGTCAGCCAGCGGCCACCGACTGTGAAGCCAATATCTGAGAATGCCTCAATCCATCTGCCACAATTGAGGCGGATTCAGAGCCCTGGGCCGGCCTTTAAAGCGCAGACTATTAACAATTTCAACAGAAAGCCCACCTCTGTCACCTCCAAAGGGAGCATTCAACTCAAGAGCCTTGCTGATAGCAGGGTTAGTAATATTCAAATGATTAGTTCTCTCTTTAGGAATTTGGGATAATTGTGGAAATTCCCGCTGTCATTCTATTATTACGTGTACCCTCCTAGGTCAAAGAATAGAAATAATGAACATGAAATATTGAGAGCTTGTGTACACTTTTAAGAGAGTAAAATTATTATAAATTTAAAAACGCTGATGCCAAATAAATCTAATTATATTCTAAATGTATCCTAAATATGTAAAAATAGATTTTAATCATGTAATACACATTATAAAATTGAAGTAAATAGTGTTTAACTTGATCAGAACTGTGAGAGAATATGAGAAACGTTATTTTTATTCTCAGAAATCAATTTGTGTGAATAATAAGAAATCGCAGAAAAAAATGCATAAATAGTCAAAAGGGCCAGAAATTGCAATTTTAGTCTCTTGTCATAAAGCATTTCTCTTGAGATATCAATTTCTGGGCCTCTCAAAATCTCTTATTCTGATCACTAGAGTTATATCCGTTTTCAAATCGATTTTTTTTAATATGAAAATCTAATTTGACCTGGTTTTGATCTGAAAATAGCTATAAATCTTATGAACCAAGATAGATGTGTTGATGTCCTCACATTTATTCCTGAAACGTCCTAAAATGATTAACAATTGTATTCTGGTGCCAAGTATTGCCTTCTTGGCATCTTCTACTTTGAAGCATTTAGAAGAAAATGAACTTATTTTCATATCTCTAATTGATCAGCGCAATTGCCAAAGGGACAAAAACCTTGCAACACTTTATAGAGAAGCCCACTCATGAAGTTTAGTGAAATTTTCAAGTTACTACTAAGAAACCAAGACAATATGCACTATTCAGAGCAAATATGCTAAATTTGCAAGAGATCAACTCATAATTATCTGTTCTACTTAAATTTAAAAATCGTCCACGATAATTAAATTGACAAGTTCCTTCAATAAAATTGTGAAATCTCATTTGATTTTGTATATTCGTACTCAGGGAGCCGAGCGAGTTCCAAACCATTCCATGGGTTCTTTACTAGTCATAGCTCTGAAATAGATATGACAAGGGTTCAGAAAATTTGAGACTTATGAGTCATCACTGGTGTCGCCTTTTGCACAAGGGTTTTTGTTTTTGAGATAGTAAGCAACTTTTGAAAAGCTTCTCTCAATTGCGGTGGAAGTAGAGAATTTTCTTTAACTCATATGTCGAAAATAACTAAAAACTAGGAACAGACCAATGAGAAAAGGCCGTAACTCAATCAGGAGTTATTTTCCAGATGAAACTTGGGTCAACACTGTTTACTTGAAAAAAACTTTTCCTTAAATACTATTTTTTTCGTAGTATAAGGCTTATTCGAAATCTATTTATTTAATAAGTTGCCATGTCAAGATAATCAACGAAATGAACCGGCATCACACTGATTCTTAATAGTCCATTTGTAGTCCATTTTGTTTCCGAAAAGACCAAATAGTCCATTTCTAAAATCTTACCCTAACACCCTAGGAATTTTTTTCTCTTTTAAGCTTTCTAGTAAAGACCTGATTCAGGAAAAAAAGTCATCAGTGATAAAACTTTTCGCCTGATTAATTTCATTGTGTTAATTGCCTTCAATGTCCATGGACTTTTCTGAACCCTTGTCATATCTATTTCAGAAGTGTGAGTGAGAAAATAGAACCAATCTAATTTTATAAAAATAACATACTTAAAAAGATAAATTATGCTAAAATATGATTTTTACCCTCGTAACAACATGCACTAGTCATTGAATAAGGACTTCCATGGACCTGGGAGGGTCACATTCACACTTTTTGAGTAGTACAAGACAGATCTTTATATATTCATCTCACTCAAATTTATTGATAATAAAAGATTTCCAACAATTAGCTCTAGAATGATTTGTAAATAAAGAAAGCAAGTGGTGAGTTAACTTCCTGTGTGCTAGTATTTTGTCATAAATAAAAGAGAGCCCCCCCCCCCACGTCCACCACCCTTTTCTCTTCTCCTTACCTCATTTTTCTCTTTCATCATCTCAACAGCATTTATATATTTTTCTTAATTTTGCATTTTAATTTCAGACCTACTTCAATCAACAAACATTTCCTTTTCTCTCTCACTCTAGCTCTCATCAAAGGTATCATATCCATCCAACCTAGTCCATCATCTATCCCATTCGAGGGTGTGAATCTTTGCATGAGATCTTTTTAGTTTAGATCATTGTTTAAAAAAATTGGGACCTAATTACATCAGGGTTGAGTCAACGGTTTAACCGACTTTGCAGTACATGTTTCTCATTGAAAGTTGGTCGGTATTTTAGTGAGGTTCTAGGCAGCACAACTTCAAAAGGGCATAGCAAGTCACAAACGATGGCTTGAGATCGAATTTGAATCTTTTAAATCCATAGGTAGGACAAAAATCATTGAGGATTTTATTTTAATGATTGAATATTTATCTGCAAAGGGGGAAATATAGAGTCAAGATTTGCCTACAGGTGACTTGCCATGAAACATGTGATTTCTTTCTTACGATACAACCAAGCGCGTTCATGTTCGTTTGACAATAGGTTTAGTTTCAAGATTTACTCTTCAAAAGCTTCTCCACTGCAGTTATGCAGGGTAAAGCCTTGGATACCATCTCGGTTCCGTATGTCGTATTAACAATTTAGAATAACATTTTACATTCCAAAAGAGTTTGTGCTGAAATAAATTGAAAATGCGATTAATAAAAGTTTTTCTATTGCCGGAACGAGGGTCAAGTGCTTTCCTGAAAACTTTCTTAGCGGTTTTAATTTAGTTATTTCAATTTGATGTCGGGATTATAAATATACCATTTCTACTGCTCCTTTCGTGACCCCTTTTCATTTATATTTTTCTCTATTTATTTTTTAAAATGAGGTACCAAAAATAATAATGATTCTCTATTCGAAAGAAATTGTTAGTCCAACACTCCTTCACTTTCAAATTTTCCAAAGCCGATCATTTTCATCATCACCTTTTTACTTAATCCCATTAGCCAATAAGAGAATTAGAATCTTGCCAAGAAACCCTTGATTTTACACCACAAACACATGTTCTTGGCATAATAAGACAAGAAGAGTTAGAAATAATAGCCTTAACATTAATGACAAAAGTTGAACTGAAATTCCCAGATTAGTACAGGCCAACGTAAACCAACATTGATAGCCAATGAAGTTGAGGTAGTTTATGCTGTGCATAAAAGATACATTTCAACATTATTGACACCTGGTAGGGAGAGAAAATGTGATTTTTTGATTCATGAAACATAACAACATGGCAAGGCTTTCTAACCTTTATCGACTAATTGACAATTTGTTTTCATTGGTTATTCAACATATTGAAACGTTGGTGAAAAATAACCTCATTTATTATGAATCTATGTTAAAATTCAAAATACACGAGTATTGCGGTTCACCCTTCGATAGAGATCCGAATAAAACGGAAACTAAAGATTTATAAATAGAATCTTTGGTGAGATCACATGGATACTTCAAGTTTATGTCATTCATTTCCTTAGTTGATTTATTATCATTCGTCAAATCTATAAATTTATTCTTTCAAATTCCTAATCTGATTTCAGATGGACATTTTTTATTGATTCCAAGTTAGATAGTACGTGAGACTAGCTCCAAATGTAGCTGGCTAGTTACGGTTTAGAGACGTTCATATAGCCGTTTTTTCCACTGATTTTACTCTTAAATATGTAATTGAACAAATCTTCAAAACGTCTAAACCGACTTATTAAAAGTGTATAAAATATTAGATTGGTTCATCTCAATTTTTCTTGTTTGATTAAATTCAAAATGTTGGTAAAATAGGTCATTATTCAATGTGAGAACTAAAACTATAAATGGGGAGAGGGCACTTTTAATCATGTCCAGTTTTGATTGCATCATCATCTTGATGATATTTTGAAATTGACTAGTTTCTGACTATTTTATATGAAACAAGTATTTTTCTGACTGTTTTGGCTCAACTCGTTATAAACTTGGTAAAATCCTTCCCTTTTTTAACTTTTTCTAAATTATCTCCGCTCCAGATAATTTGTCATATTCTCAAATATCTATCCTTGACAGAGACTGAAATACTGACTGGGGACAGAATATAAAAATGCCTCAAATGCATTTTTCTACTAAGAAACTAATTTAATAGATAATAAAACCCTTGGAGAGTCATTGGAGTGATTTCCTCGAGTCATATGTTATGCATTAAGAGCAAAGAACTTGGCCTGTATTAGATGCCTCTAGTAAAATACAATAGTCTTTTTTATTTTCACAAAATAAAGCACGTCGAGAGATCTTTATGATTTGTTCCTCTTATTTTTCATTTTCATCTAATTTCAAGCCCATATATCACTTCGGCATCACACTCAGCAAGTAGGAACTCGAGTTTATTTTAGAAATGTGAATAAAAAATATTTAATGTCGTCTCACTCGAAGCCTCGAAGCAGTCAGATTAAACATAAACACTTTCTAGTTGACCTTTGCAAATGACCGCTCAGGGTCCCCGACAAAGAGTTCCATCTATTCTCGGATCAAAGCCGACACCCCACCGCCCCTTCCGCCACATTTGAATCAGCTCAGTGCTAACGGTAAGATGTCATCGCAAACATTTCAAACAATCTACTGCCCAGTTAATCCAAATAGCAGCCCAGTCAATGTCTCCCGGTCAAAGTTCAATAAGCCTTCCTTCCTACAATTCCGCCGATCGAACTCGCATGAGAATTCCAGCGAGAAGGACTCCAGGAGACAAGACTTTAACGCCTATAGAGACTCTCGTGCATTCGACTGCTATCTCCCACCATCTGGTATTCCCCGGCCGACTCCTTCGAGCCTACAGACGACTAGAAATGGTCGATACTAGATGCGTGTATTTTTTGTATATAAAAATCACTGAAATTTTACTATAATTCATTAATTTTTTATATAATCATACCATACAAAGTGAAGCATTTACCTGTGTTATGATCCATAAAAATAACCCTCTACCCCCCCCCTCTCTTTCTACCTCCCCTTCACATAATTGTAATAAAGAATTTTTCTGTTTTTTTTCTAAAGATTATCAATGAATTATTGTAAAAAAAGGTGCATAGTTATTACGAAAAAGGAACAATGTCTTTCAGAAAATTCAACAAAAATAGTATACTCCTTTCTTGAATCACTTGATCTCTTCTCTGAAAAAGTGTTCATCCTCCATATTATAAGAAGGTTGATTTTTTTCTTTTTCTAATTTTTCCAATATCTTTCACATGGACGAGAGTACACATATTCTTGCAAAGTGATCCTTGTTGTTTCTGTGATAGAGCCCGTGTGTCACCTATGAAGGGGCCGTAATCAGGTTGAATATTTATTATTACTGTTAAATATTTATAATGAAGAGCTGACCATCTCAGACTATGTGCAGACTCTTGCAATAAATACGGGGATCCTTAACCATCTTCAAATATATTCATATGAACGCAGATTTTTTTTATTTCTCTGTGAATGATTGAAATGTTGTTAGATTGATGATTCTACTTGATGAATGGTTTGATACCCTTGATAGATATGATTATAACGATTATTTTATTTATAGATTCAGCATCTTTCAGACTAAAGATGATTCAGAAGCCAAGAAATCAAAGTAAGCCAGCTAAAAGTCGAGCAAGCAATTTATTTTTTATCTGTATGAAAAGTACTTCATTGGAATTTATTCAAGAATGCCCCCTTTTTATTACTCTTCATGATTCATTACGATTATAAATGTTAAAATGATAGACTTATACACCTACAATACATTAGGGTGGACGATAAAAAAATTTCTTTTGAATACTTACTAATATGATGAAAGAGCATATTCTAAACCATAATTTCTTTTCACTCTAATGTCTAATCTAAAAATCTAATGTCTAATTTTATGTTTCAAAAGTAAGATAAATAACCATTTCTTTCAATGATTCTCAATATGATGAGAAAACACCATAATCAAAATTCCGATTCATTAGCAATCAAAATAGTTTAAAACATAAAATTAGACATTAGATTTTTATTTTACGAGTTTATATATGAAAATAATATTTTCGAGTTAGATACTGTAAAAAATAGTTTTAAGTGAATTTTATTCCTCAAGATTTCTAATCACTTCTTTTCTTAGTGGCTCGAAAGATACTCAAACAAAACTTTAGCAGCCCCAGCTCGATAATGAAAACCTTTGACTGCATCCCAAGTGATGCAGAGTTCCTCTTTGTATTCTTCAATAACTCAGAGATGGAGAAGCTCCTCAAAGTATGTTACCCATTTGAAACATCTTTATTTCCTACTCACAAGTAGATGGATATTTTCTCGTCTTCTTATCACTCTCTTATTTAATGGAGAGATGTGTACAGAGATGGTTTACATTCCAACTTGTAGAGTTCAAAATATACGATTATAATTTTTTAAAGTGCAAATTTATAAAAAATTAACAACAAGAGTTTCTATTTCACTCGTGTTGTATTTCCTGAAAGTCTATACCGCACCAAATCGCTTCATTATCTGATCAGGGAATTCATTTAAAGTACAAGTCATTTTAATTATGAGAGGCTTTGTGCTAAATGAATGAGTAATATTTACGCCAAGTACTCAAAGTTAATTATTCTAACAAGAATGAACTGAAAAAACATTCTAAAACTTTAAAAATTCCCCTTCTGTTGGTATGCTAGAAAATAAGACACGAGTCTATAATTACTGATCGTGAAATTTGAAATCACAATTATATTTATAAAACACATTGTTGAACCTTGAAGGTAATTAGATCATTGCCCATGATATGGTAACTAATTTTGCATTCATTTTGAAGATAACTTAATCTTCTCATAGAAAAAATCGCGATCAATGAAGAGAAAATTACTGTTACTCTAGGATTATGAAACTTGATGCGACCGTTATTTTTTAACTTGGTGCGAATCGTTGAGTGGTAAAACTCTTTGGTTGGTAAAAGCTTAAATCATCTGTCCCTTAGATAACAGACAATCTCACTGCTCCTGACAGCTCAGGTAACATGGACAACTTTATATCCCACATGAGGAGGAAGAATCAAAATACTAAAAACACCCTTGAACTCCTATCTGACGTATGGACGGATCTGGAGGCCTGCGTAATGCAGACTTCACGAAGGGACCAGCCGGAAGCGCACGAGTTATATGATCTCCTAGCTGATACACATATCAGAGTGAGTTTCTCTTAGATAAATCGAAATTTTTTCTTTGATCCCTTAATTCTCTGACCTATCTTTAATAAGTTATAGAATGGATTTTTCCAACTTAATCCATAAATCTCAAATTATTGCTCAAGATGATTTAATGGGAATCTGCCGATCTCTTACCGGTCGATAAATCATATTAAATTGCTTATTGATTCCTTTCGTAATTTTTTCCAGCGAAGATGATATTTGACATCACTTTGGTTCTTGTAAAAACAATTCCCCCCCCCCTTCTAAGCATCGTCTCCAGAGGCTAATCATAGCGAGTATATTCAATTTCCATTCTTATCAATAATTCGTCGAATCTTTTGATGATGGACTAATCAAAGAGTCCCGAGTTAGTCTATTTTCTACACGGGTAGAGATTTTAGCAAAATAAATATTTACTCATCTCAAGGAGTATGAGCCCTGTGATATGAACTAAGAGGTATAAACCCTCTAAATTTGAAAATTATTCCTGCTAACAGACACTTTTATCTATCATCTCTTGACAGGGCCCTCAATATTTGTGGTTTGAAACTCAAAAGTACTGACATCAAAGGTGGTATCCCATCATGTTCATTTTCTAATCTCAGTGACATGGTTAAAGTCTCACCATCCCCGAAACTCGGTTAAAAATTTCTAGGATTAAAACTCCTCTAGAAAGGATAACTCGGTTTCTTCTAATTACAGGTAGATACAGGTCAACATATACGAACATTGTTGAAAATCGTGTTATTATACCTTTTGGCTCCACAAAATTAGCATGTGGACTCGAGATTGTATTCCGAGCAGGTATAAAATGTATTCAATGAATGAACATTCCCAAATTTCTATAAAAATGTCATTTCATAATCATTATGAATCATTGAAGGTTCATAAAAAGGGGCAAGCTCTACTAACCTCCTTTGATTAACTGTTGGTGTAGTGCTTAAGCAAACCTCAATCTCACAACAATACACAAATTCTCAAAGCGATCACCGTATGTGACAAGCAGTTAATTGAAGAGTTGAGGATAAAAATTACACACAAACTACATGTTCGTACATGTTGACCTGTATCTACCTGTGCAAAAATTAATAAATCCAGAAACAGCATTCAGGCCTGTTGTAAACTCCTACATTGTATTATCCTTGATTAGAGAGACTGATTTATTCATTTGTTTCCATCTGTAGAATAATGAGGTTATGTAAGTTTAGCTTGATTTTATGCATGGTAATCATAGTACAGTTCGTAAATGTTTCAAGTTCTTAACTAGCATAGTCCATCGTTATGAGTTTAGAATTTTAATTACTTTTCCCTCTAAGGTAACTTGCATGTCTAATCTCTACACAACCACCCCTTATTCCAGCATGGTTTCCAATGTGGATAAAGAGGAAAAATATTTATTTTCACCAAATGACTTGCTATCTGAATTCTTCATAGAGAATGCATGTCATTGATGCATAAAAAATTCTTTGAAATTATAAAAGAACTCATCTGCTAATGTACAAGGGTACAGGAATAAAGTTAGTATTTTGTGATTCGTAAAGGACTCTTAAACTCTCTTCCCTCTGATTGGTTCAGTTCTAGCCAATCATTGCTTACCATAAAAAATGGTTATGGATATTTCACGTGTATCTTGTGTATATAACTAGGCGACCAGTAACAACACAATTAACTTATAAAAATACGATTTTTCAAGATTGCTCTTCTTTATTTACGGGTTAATTTTCAAAACGAATTATCGTTTGGAAAGAGTTATACATTCTTAATGAAGATAATACTAGAATATTTAATGCATAGATTATTAATAACTGCTAATTATAGGTTGATTCAACGATTAGAGGTGAATTAATTACACACATTAGAAAATGATAATCACCGATAATTATGGAAAAAGTACAATATTTTAAATATTCAAAAATATAGGCAAATAAAATGTCAAAGTATGCAAATGCATATTTTCTTTTATGGCATTTATGTGTTTAAACACCTACTCTTCAAAAAATAAAAAATATGCATTTGGTCGTCCTCATTCATGATTTTATAAATGAGCACTGGCAGCTCTACACAAGTCTATTGACGTTTGTATTGTAGAGACCAATGCGCTGTTTCGTAAAGCCATAGCATAATCGTGGCATGGAGAATCCTGTAGTGAATATCATTGGAAAGAGATTTATGTGACAATAATCTAGTCTCTCAGAATGTGTATATATCTTTGCGCATGTTTATTATTCCTTCTTTAGACTTGAAATTAAAGATTTCCCTTATCGATTTCCACTTGTATTAATACAATCTACTTCTCTTATTCTCTGTGGAGAGAATTGGGAAATAATAAAACCAATTCTCGTGATCTTGCCTTGATTTCCAAAATTTTCCGTCCTTTAGCAATTTCTAGTCGCCTGCGATGACGTGGCTAACGAGAACTACGAACCGGACTACGACGGAAGCTCACAACCGTGCAAGGAAATCTACACGGAGCATCCAAGCAACAAAAGTGACTATGTGGAAAAGACCACAATTGTTGGGAATATCGATGGGACTACATCTGCCTATAACGCCTATGGCACCCACAAGCCCCCACGTTCCGACTCTCTCAGCAACAGCAATGACACCTCTAATGATGGTACCATAAAGAGGGGGAGAGTTAAGGACTTTGCAAAGAAATTGGATGATGTCTTTCTAGCGGATACTTTTCGAAAAACCGATAGCACTGTCAAGGTAATTCTTACATCCTTTTCGACTCCAGATACCTCACCCCTTTGTTAATATTTGCGTGTGTGTTATTAACACATTGTCTTAAGCAAAATAAAAAAACAATCTGACCAATGAGAGAGGTCATTCTTCTTATTGGTCTAGAAAAGAGGAGAGTATGAAAGTCGGAGAATGAGTCAACACCTCACTTGACTCATTCATCATCTGTGGAAGACACTGAAAAATAACTATTTTCTACACTCTTTTTTTCTGGACCAGTAAGAAGAAAGATGACTCTCATTGGTCAATCTTTCTGACTGAATAATTACGTAGCATCCAACTTTTTGTTACATCATTCTTGCAAGGGGCTAGAGAGGGTTCTTTAATGTGAAGTTCCAAATGATTAGAATAATTAAATTGAGATATTTTTCTTTCTTAGAATTGAGTTTTTAGAAGAGCCTAACTCTCTCCGGGTTCACTTGAGGGGATATAAACTAGTCTTGAGGAGGGATAACCCATGCCATATGAGAAATTATATTTTAGGACTTTGATTCATTAAAACCAATATTCATGTTTTTTGAATAAAATCAATTAAACTGATTTTTTCTTCTCTAGAAAAATCCGACTCCAATCAGAGAGGATGTAAAATATTCAAAGCCAAAAAAGGTAAATTTACCAGTGGAATATGCAGAAATCATGTCACCACAAACCGCGCCAAAGAATAAACCTTATGTGAGCAGATTAAAAAATTTGTCTATTCAAATTCACATCTTCAAGGTATAGAAATATTCTTCTTTGGTATTTTCAATTGGGGAATATTCTGACGATCTCCAATGTTGCATGATTGTTTTTAAATGATGTTTTTAAATCGAATTTTTCATGTTCTTCGAGTGCTTATGAATATTTGTTTGAAAAACGTATCATTCTTCAACCCTCACCGTGAATTAGAAAGTACTTACAAGGTTCAAATAGTTCAAGCTTAGTTTTATCTAATTGGTTCTAATTACAGTAGTATAAGTCTGTGGTTCTTTCTAATGATCTATCATTGTAAGAGTTTTCAATAAATCTTCAATAATCTCATAATTAAGACTTTCAAATTGAAACTATTTCGGTTTGTAACTTGAGCATATAATGTGAATAATTCTTTGACATGAAACAAAATCAAAAAGAAGTGTTTTCTTTCACAAGGAACAATAAACCTTTGAATATCATAAAATTATGTACTAGATACAAGACAGAAAGAAGGTTGAATCAAAAGTTACTAGAGTTTTTCTATTAAAAATCGAGACAAGAAACAAATTTTTCGGCTATATTATTCTTCACAAAATCCAGAATCTCCAATTCTCTAATACCTTGCTCTTGAGAATTATTATTACATAATCTAAAAATGCAATGTTACTCTCTTATAAATTCTCTTTCAAACTATCTTTTATTTATTTCAGGCTAGACAAATCTCAAATCAAGACACAGAAAACAACAATCCACCGATGGAAAGTGTTGGAAAGGTGAGCACAACTTGATTTCTATTCAAACTCCCCTGAAATTCTGAATATAACAGAAAACCATTTTTTTGCTTGTAACCCATAAACCAATACTTTGTAGAAGACTCCAAGTAAGGATTCATTCGAGAAGAAGGATCGTAAATTCTCCACCGGTTCAGACCAACTCGGTGGATCGTACACGAGCCGGGATATTTCAAGCTTGGTCGACAGGAACGAATCGAATCTTCCCTCGAAGTACGCCCGCTCTCCGAATTATTCCCCTGGCGAAGACAAAGAAAACTTTATCAGTAAGTCAAATTGATCTTCTTTCAAATGCAACTAGACTTGCACACATTTCATTGATAAATTCAAAGAAATCATAATTCTTTCACAATTGTGTGTTTATTCAAATTTTGTATTTGTTATATAATCTGATGTATTCTTTTGGTCAGAAATTATCGACCACTTGGAATTGAGTACAATATATTCCTCTGCAATAAAATCACAACCAAGGATATACAAAACGTAATGCTCCCTTGATATAACAACCCTGATGTAAACTTTGTCATTAATACGCGAAAAAGTCTGTCTAAAAAAACAATGTAAAAAAACAATAATAGATACATTTTTGAGCTTTTGGATAGAAATAATTCCTAAGAAGCTATAAAACATATTTGTAGCCCCAAATAAAACCCATAGGGCGGTAAATATGTGATTTTCTATCTATTGGATGAGAATTTTCCTCTTAATATTTCTAGGCTGTCTAGCTTCGGTTTAAGCTTGACTAATACCACTATTATCATTAAAGATCTCGTTGCTAAAACCAATCTGATCCTGTGAATTATATATGTCATTATACTCCTATTACAACTAATCACCAACATGGCTAGTTGACCCGGTAATAACTAGGGCGACCAAATGCCACAATAATTTTAAGCCAAGAAATTTTTTTTATTTTTGCTGCTTTTTTAAATGTATGCCTTATTTTGCTTACTATAAATCACATACTTTCTTCAGAGAAACTAAGACTTGTATAGTTGATTTCTTATTGATAGTCCCATTGCTAAGCTATCCTGATTTTCTTAGTCCTCACAACAAGCTTTTTGCAATCAAAAAATATTCTCATCACGTAATATGACTCACAAAAATGAGTATTTGTGGTGTTGTTTGACAACATGATTAATTCTATTGGACCAAGTTATCTTGGTTCTTTCTCATCATAGACCATTTTAAAGAATGTCAGCTTACATGAGAGAGTTCCTTAAGGAAATTTTAAGTCATCGATAGAAAGATGTAATATATATTGCCTATTTTGTCACAAATCTTTGAATAGTTCCAAGAAACACATTTTTTCCAACATGTAGCCGGTAGACAACCACTTATTTTAGTTTTAATCTTGTGCCATTTTTGGTCGCTCAAGTAATAATTAAAGAAAAATTTAAAACGTGGACTCGGAGATGTATTCTTGGCACGAGAACCCAACAATCGACTCTCTATCGATTTCAAATCTCGGCTAAAATTGCATCGCTTTGTCACGCTTTGACCTTCCAGATTTGAGACCACTTTAAAGACAAACATATCCTTTTCAAGCCTTGTGAAAAAACTCCTAGAATGTATATCGCTTCGTTAGATTTTGTGTCATTTGGGCTTTTTAGAAGAATAACATAATTTCACGTATTTTTAGTCTCATCTTCTCACTCATCATGCAGTAGATTGAAAATGAACCAAATGATATTTGTTTGTCTAAATCTTTGATAAACAAAATGTTCATTCCAAGGGGTAAAATAATTAAAGTTTAGCGCGAAAATCTTAAAATACGCAATTACTTTGAAATAATAGCATGCTTGGCTGATTATTGATTAAATCTTTTTTTTTAATATTGAGGTGAAATCATGAAAGAACGCATTAAAAATGTCTTCATTTTATCCATCTTGAGGATCTATTCTAAATTTTTTGTTTCCTTTTCATCATCAGATGAGTTCTCTTATGATTACACTGCAAAACTCTTCTGTTTACTGACGCATAGACTGATTTAAAATTATCATTATCACTAAGAACATTCCATTTCTCATAGTAACAGCGCCAGCTCTCCGTAAGACATCAGGGGACAACTATTCAAATCTCACTGAGGCAGAAATCGACCGCCTCCTCCCCTCACCCGGAAAAGCCAGAATGGTCAACTTGCGCAGAGAGCACTTCAAGGAGCCCCTCGGATTCACCATTTCCACCAAAGACGATCCGACTAACGAAGGTCAGATTACATCACCTTCATCGAATAACGAAGTCATAGTCCAACGAATCATGGCCGGTTCATTGGCCGATCGCTCCGGCCTTTTATTCCCGGGAGATGAACTGGTCAGTTACAACGGCGTCAATATAACAAGTCTTTCACAGGCTCATTCCTTGATACAATCAACCTCGAACATTAACGAGGTCCAGCTGGTGGCGAAGGCACCTTCCAAAGGGGCCATGAGAGCCCATCTTGCCAACAAGTCGAGATCTTCGAACAAGGTTCGTTGATCTATACCTTTTATATTAAAAAGTTGGTGTTTGCGGAGTCTCATTCTATTTGGGCTCATATGAGGGATTAAAATGGGGAATGATAGCTTGCAGTTTGAAAATACTTTCTTCACCCTTTCCAAAGGAGAATGTATTTATTAATGCTGAAGTGGTTTATCTAGACATTTACGGAATATACCCACGCTTCCTAAGTTTAGGGTTGAATACTCGTATGTTGAATACTGATAAATATTTTCGTGTGTATATCTCACTAATGTATCTATACGCAAAATAGAACTTGGTTAAATTTTGATTAAAATTATTTATTTAAAATTCTTATCGGATGACCAGCAGATCGTAAATAATAACAAAATTAAAAATTCCAGACGGGCAAACATTAAGCTGTATTTTGTCTTCATATTCATAAACGTGCACATCTCCGATCTTTTAATATAGTTTAGAGATCCAATAACGTGTCAGTTTTGATTGATTTAAATGAGATTTTTGCCATTTATCCTTTTCCCTAACAAACAAAAATAACCCAACCATCTAGCTCATTATCGGGCCTGTAACTTGTTATCAATAGGCTTCCTTATTTGTTTATTGCAAATCATGGGTTGGAGCCAAATCAAAATATATTCAAATCTGTACACAATTGCTGTTAATTGTTTAAGAATACAATCTTTTGCTCTAATCATAAAAATCTGATGATAAATTTCTTAAAACAACCTCATCTAATGCGAAAAGTCAATTTTTGGATAATTTTAGGTCAAGATTTGTTTAATTAAACTATTTCCTGCAAATGGAAGCCATGTCTTGGTTCTAGTGTTCTTTAGTTTGAAAACCTTTCTTTTCATCAAGAAAAACAAGGTAACGTTTAATGATCTCAGCTTAACAAATTGCAGTAATTCCTCTCTACAGTGCATCGAGTTAAAGTGCAGATTCATTTCCTACCTCCTTTCCTCAATCAATACTTCTCTTCATTTCATCCCTAACTAAAGCTAAATCTCTTTTATATGATAAGTTAAACCATTCCCTACTCTAATATCCCCCTCCCAAGCATTGATTACAGGTAAAAAAGCTCCCCTTTGTAAGTGTAGTCGTTTCTCATAGAGGAATATTTTTTGAAGGATGCTCATTGGTCCCTTTAAATTGTTGAACAGCCAATCAGATGAAAGGATTTCTAAAATCTAATTGATGAGAATTTCAATAATGCTTAAATCAAGAGAGGCTGTCTTACAAACTCAACCTTTCCATAGATCTTCATCAAGACATTCTTCTCCTATGACCCCAAGAGGGATGAACTCATGCCAACTGGTGACGTTGGTCTCTCTTTCAAGTGTGGCGATATTCTCGAGTTGGTCAACCCACAAGATTCCTATTGGTGGCAGGTCCGCCGGCTGTCCGACAAGAGCGGCAAGGCAAGACTCATTCCCTCCCTCACGCTGGAGGAGAAGAGACAGGCTTCAGAGAGTTGTGAGTTAATGCCCATCTAGGCATTCGCTTTCTAACTTCTCTAGCAGAGCATCAAAAGTTCTGATTAGCTGAGTAAAAGAAGAAAATATTTTTATTCCAACAAGCTTATATGTGGCCATCTATATATTCCATCAATATGAATCAATCAATCTGAATTATTCACAGAACCTTCATCTGGGTCTTGAGTAGAGAAATCGAGATTTTTTTGTTCCAACTGTTATGGTTCTCCCAAAAAGCGATCCTATATGTAACCAATCAGAAGCTTTGAAGCGTTTATGAGTGTGAATTAGACCTGTCAGTATTGAAAATCAATATTCAATAATCATCCCAATAACAATAATATTGAAATTTATTGTGATTCAATAATTACTCAATATTTTAGTCGATAATATTTTGGATCTTATTCCTGCACACTTACTAATAATGGTCGGGACACACACTATGGAATCATAGTTTTCATGTATTTATAAATACATTCATATAAAAAATAGTAACATTAAAAAAGTGGACACTTGTATTAAGAGTGTGGGGTTATTTGCCATACTACTCACAAGTACTCTGCACCTTACACACGGGCTAAAACTATGATTCCATAGTGTGTGTCCCGACCATTATTAGTAAGTGTGCAGGAATAAGATCCAAAATATTATCGACTAAAATTTCGATGAATGATGAGTGAGGGCCAATTGGAAAATTTCAAAGAGTTGGTTCATAGTGGTTAATACCCAAACGTCTCCCAAGTTGTTGGGAGATGGGGATAGCTGTACTGAGGACGCCTGATAGGCAGAAATACCGGTATTTGCTGATTCCTCTTTGAAACATACAATTGGTTTTTTCTCTTTATAAATACACTCAATATTTATTATTGATTAGTTATTGACGCCTCAATATATTGATAATTCCTATTGATGAAATTCAATATTTGCACAATAATTTCATCGGTGCGTTCGTGCTGTCATGACTCACGTTGTGCGTGTCACGCACATAATCTATTCTGTATTTTTGTATCTTGAATTAAGTTTACTTTAGCGGGTTAATTCTATGGGTAAATTAGAGGTAAATCCTGATATCTCAATTCATCATTAGCTGGGATAATTTCCCGACATTTATTATAGATTTCTTTATGGTGAATCTAGAGATGAGTAGGCATGGCTGAGGTCTGTCCATTTGCTCTTAGAAAACCAGTTTGCTATCAGGAAGCTGGCTCTATTTGTTCCAGATATGCCTTGAAAGTACTGATAGAGTGGACTGCTGTATTTACTAACTGAAGTTGTCGAGCAGAACAAAGAGTTTGAATCGTTTTCTAAGTCGCTATGTCAGAGCTATTAACTCAAAGGAAAATCTATATTCATTTGCATGCGGCTTATGCTATAGGTCCTATAGTTTAAAATTCATCTTTCACTCTGAAATACATACAATAAGGAAAATTATGAGCGTAATTTGATACGGTGTGAGTCACACCATATGATGAAGGGGTAGATATTTTACGTCATTTATGAAGATACCATTGTACATAATCACACAAAGTGTGCGTAAGAACACTAGGTCAGAGAAAAATGATCATTTATCATAAATCTTTCTACCCCTTTCTTCAATATTCATTCAATATGATATTGAAAATAACACATATTCTCAATTCAATAAATTATTGAATCATATTGAGTACAATAGCAAACCAATGTTATTGATATTGAATATTGATATGAGCAATCTGACAGGTCTAGTGTGAATTAACTATTCCATGTCTACCCTCGTATGG
>JJOG01003839.1:0-14510 GCA_000715275.1 Gyrodactylus salaris
TCTCAATTAAAAGCCTTTTGTTAGGAAGATGTGACTGATGCACGATACCTAGTTAAAAATTAGCCAGAATTTCGAAATCTAAACGAGGAATATTTTTCTTTAGAAGCGGAGTAATTTGCTTGAACAGAATTTATCAATATTTCCATTCAGTAGCCTTTTAAAAGCGAGAAAATCGATGGCGGCCATTTGAACTTATTTGTTTATGGATTTTTAACAAATCAGAGTTTCGACCTTAGTAGATAGTTTTACAGCGCACGAAAGATAGAAATAGCCTCAGAATTAGTTCTTCATCATATAGTTGAGCTATCTTAAGCGATTCCTCGTGATCTTATTTTAAAAAGCAGTGCCCTACTGTAGATCCCACAATGGTTCACTCTGTAGTTGAATTTAGGTAATTTTCCGATAAACTTTTGTACCGTAACCTTGGCCCTCAAGAAGAAATTTAGACAAATAATTGTAATTCTTTAAAAGTAAAAATTACAGAGAAGAATACTAGGGTAATTAAAAAATTTAAAGCTTCTTAACAAAAGAAAGCTTTAAATTTTACCTCTAAATTACTACCCAAGATCAAGTGTGCAGTCAGTTTTATTTTGCTTATTACAACGGTAGCTGCATAGGTCATATTGCATGATATTCAAAAGCTCTTTCGTAGAGAAAGCAAAAGCTTATTAATTTTCTGAAATAGTGGAGAAAATGTTTAATTGGATAATATTGACATTCATTTTGACCTCTAAGAATTTTACCTTATCTCTTCCAAGGATCTTTGAGAAAATGATTACAGTAACCCACAAAATACAATTGACTTTGCGAATTATTTCAACCCCAGGATTATTAGGAAAGAATTCAATAATTTTTAGCCATTTTTTAGAATTATTGATCTTGAACTTTGATTTGCGATAATTTCACAAAGGTTTTACAAACTACGAATGAACTCACTTTAAATGAAAACTCCTCAACCAGCTCAGCGTCAAAGTTCCTAATCGTCATAAGGTCCAGGGTCCTCTGTTCAATGTAGAAATAGTGGCTAGCCACATCTTCCAGTTGGAGTTCTACACTCCCAGTGCGATGGCCGTCGCTAAAGTCTTGATCGTGCAACTTGAAACGCAGAAGACTCTGGCCCAAGGCGGCCTTCTCACTAACCTCAAGGCGATAACTGACCTCTGAGAAATAACTAGGAAACTCATTCTCATCTAACACGACCAAGTAAACGAAAACCTCTGTCGTTAGGACCTTCTCCAGGCCCCCATCTGAGCATGAGAGACGAGCCATCTCTGTCTTTTCATAAGGCTGATAGTTTTGTATTCTCTGGATAATTTGCTCGTCAATTAAGTCTCCCCTTTTCATACTCAAATTGATTGGCATTCCCTCAATATCAAAAGTATCATTGATATAGAGTTTATAAATGAACTTGCCATCAGTTAATTTATTTTCACTCGATAACTGCAGCATGGGATGATGAATCCTCTTTATATCACCACCTGGTGAAAGTAATTGACAAGAGCATTTTGAGTTATCTCCAAAATCCTCATCTGTGACAGTGATGAAGCTGAGATCAATCTTGTCTCGATTATTCTCAAAGAGATAAAAGATATAATGTCCCCGGTCATCGATCTGGACCTCTTCCATTCTCACAGCGGGGTCGATTAGGGTGA
The DNA here is from genome assembly GCA_000715275.1 of Gyrodactylus salaris. NCBI lineage: Eukaryota > Metazoa > Platyhelminthes > Monogenea > Gyrodactylidea > Gyrodactylidae > Gyrodactylus > Gyrodactylus salaris. The sequence goes on from JJOG01003839.1 coordinate 1,653, forward strand.
CCTTTACTTTCGGCGCGTTATCATTTATGTCGTTGACGATAATGTTGACAGTATTCCTCGTCTTGTGGGCCTTTAAAGAGTCGATCTGATCAGAGGCTTCGATTACGATTTGGTACCAAAGTCCACCAGTGAGCTTTCTCGCCAAAATCAACTCCCCAGTCTGTTCGTTTAGACTGAAGAGGGACCTATCTATGGCGTGGGCCTTTTTGGCATTCCCAAATTGCTTCAAGCTGATGATCTTGTAAACGATGACATTTGAGACGTCTTTGTCGAGAGCAAAGAACTTACCAATACTACTTCCTACGCTGAGGTTTTCGTTGACATTGATTGTCTGATTGTATAAGTGAAATGTGGGTCGATTGTCATTCAAATCGACAATCTTAATGCACAACTTCAAGGTCCTACACAATGCAGGCACTCCTACATCACAGGCCTTCAAGGAGAGATTGTAATTGGGGACACTTTCAAAGTCAAGTAGGCCTGTTTGTTCTAACCAAATTCCTTCAGTGTTTATCGCCAAATCGAATGGATCCAGATCGGTTTTGAGGAGCAGCACAGTTGGCGAACCGAATGACTTGCTATCCAGATCTATCGGCCTTGGAAGTTGAAAGAGGGAATGCTTTTTGGAGTCTTCGCTGATCTCGATCACTTTGCACTCGTTAGAGCTGTGCTTGGTTATAGTGTTGTCGACAAATTCCGGACTGAAATCATTCAAATCTTTGATGACAACTCTAACTTTGATCACCAACGTGGTTACGTCGCGACGAATGGTTATCATGTAGGATAGTGTACAATTGTCATCAGACTCCCGAAGGTGCGGGCAAATCTTTTCTCGATCGAGGTCCTTGGCATTCTTCACTCTGAGCGTCAAGTCTTTCGCTTGAACGCTGAACAAGTTCGAATAGTCCGTACTGGAGTATGATGTAAAGTGTTGTACGTTGAATTCTAACGTCTTCCCTTTTAAACTATCCGGCAAATGACTATCCAAGCATCCGATAATTGTATCAACACTGGAATGTTCCGTGACGTAGAAGGTAACCTCCTGGGCGTGTAGTCTATTGAAATTGTTAAGAATAAGGTGAATTAAAAACGAATAAAAGAAATGGCCCATTCTTTTATAATAATTATCACGACTCCATTTGATAAAATTAACTATTTTCTTCTTTAGAAAAAATTAGAGTGTAATTCTATTTTTATTCTACCCAAAATAGAATAAATATACATCGGCCAATCAGGAGGCAGTTGTGATATTAACATAGAATAAGATGATGATAGATTTCCCAAATACGTGTTGATACTTTTCCTCTGTCTACCACCCCATACAGAGAGTTGGGCTTTGTATTGAATCTAATGATATTCTCCCAAAAGTCATATTTGGCATTTATAATATTGTCATCTCAAATAATGTATAGCTATGAAGGAATGCTTCTTTTTCAACATTTGGATGAAACTTGAGATTGAAATGGATCGTCAAGACTTGACTAAATTTAGGGCCACTGATTTAACCGGGTAATGAATGTGTTGCGGTCCTAGTATTTGATTTTGTCGTTATATCTATTGTGACCGTTCAAATTACATAATAAAAAGTGTGTTGGGTGTAAGACGGACTTTTATGGGATATTTGTGTACACTTTCTTCTGAATACATGTATGGCCGGACACAATTTTTGCCTTGGTTGATTCACGAGAAAATACACAACTAGTTTATAGAACGCTTCACCTTATGAAGATGATTATTTAAATACAAACACTTATTGATAAAGATTCAAATTTTGCTGAATATACATCCTTGTGTTTTATAGAATTTTTGAGTTTACGTGAAGAAAGCGTTCCTTGGCAAAAAAGGACTTTCAACGTGTAAGTCAATGGGGGAAAGGTTCCTTGACGAAGTAGGCTTGTACAAGTACATCTTCGATGGAGCATAAAAGTTTTAAAAAATGTGTCGAATTCTTTTATTATTCAAGATAGGAGAAACTGTACACAAGAAAAAGGGGAATAAACAAAATTTCAAAACATGCATTTCTGTTAACTTTAGGTTGTAATTATTTCAAACTGACTTTTTTGTTTTCATTTGACAAAAGAAAAGAACTGAAACTTCTTACAGAGATATTGATTATAACTGGGAATTTTGAGTTTGAATACACATTACAGTAGTATTTTTTAGATGAATAGTAATATCGAGCGATCTTATGAAAAATTGATTTCTACAACATGAATACCTTATTGGATTAGGTAAAAGAAGAAATTCTGAAAATCTCAATTTCTTTCACAGTCCTCTTTTCCGATGAAAAGCCGATAAAATGGCGGTCTGACGATTCTTTGATCATCTACTTATGAGAATTCTGATTAGAAAAAATTACATTTCTTTAAAAAAAGGTTATTGAAAGTAATCAGAGTTATACATGAGAAACCAGTCCAACTGATTGGTTTTTGCACAAAATAAATCCATATTTTTAGATACTAAAATAAAAAAATGTATCTTGAAACTCAGACAGATTTGATCTATTTTAAATAAACTCTTTGAAGCAAGCTTGAATTATATAGATGAAGGATATATTGGTGCCTCTTTTTTCGCAGTTGAATCCAGCATTGGAAAAGTTACCCCTGATGTGATCTGATGGATTGCTGACTCTTAATTAATGAGTCTGAACATTTGATGGACACTCTCATTTCACATTAGACTTCCACAAGTCTGACTTGGATAAAATGTATCAATGTTTTTTGTCTTGAAAAAACACTCACCATTCAAGAAGCATGCTTTGCTGTTTATCTGATAGACCCTCCAATTGGATTCTATTTCTGGTAGTAATAATGCCCGCTTTTGATACGTTGAGGTTCTAAAGGATGTACTTTGTTATACAGTTCATGGGGAAGAGAATCACATATTGTAAAAGTTTGTAAGATGTCTGACTAGAAGCGAAATTCGGGTATATTTAATGATCGAATTGGATCATTATTGGTCTTGTCAGTGATGGAAGGCTTGCACATATAGTCAGGTTGAATTATATTGATTTAGAATTCTTCCAATAAAGCATAGTATTTGTACTGAATTCGGTTATCTTTATCAGTCTAGTACGAATAAAACTTTGGTTCCTGAGACAGATTTCATAGATAAACAACAATTTTTTTTGTTTAAGTCAAGTCTTAAATGGATGGCATTATCATGCGGCCCTTCTGGTCGCCGACATGTAGCGCTTTTACGCAAGTTTTTTCTTAGTGTTCAAGGTATAATTCAGAGACTTTTTCACACCACAGGATTTCTGCAAATTCAGACTTGATAAAAGTTTCATGGGATGAAAAATTGTTTATATTCCTAACCAAAATCTTTGGACACCGAACATGTGAAATTATCTTTTGATCAAAATAAATCTCGTTCAGATCTAATATTTTGTTTAAATTCATGGAACCTGTTCTGTCTTATAATATAATTGAATCAAATATGAGCGGTTCGTAAATTGAGATTGGAAAAATAATGAGATTATTTGAATTCTAATTGAATCAACAATGAAAAGATTAGTAGTGCTTAATTATCTAATACAGTCAACGGTTTGATAGACATGAATTCATTCATGTTTACTCAACGTTGGAGATTTCTCAACAATTCGAAAACAAATATCTATTCACTTCTTCGGCCTTTGAATAATTGTAGTTAAAAGAATCGTATTTTCCATCTAAAGTTTGTGGAGGATGATTAATAATTATTGAGTAGAGTTGCTCCTACTAGGCGAGAGAGATTTGCCCTTCCAACGCCTGTGTGTGGGTGGCTGTGAGTCTTCTTATGGCTCATTTGTCATATCTGGTTGAATGCAATTTGGGGATATTTTGGTCCAATTATCATTAAGGAATATGGGATAGAAATGAGGCAAGAAAAAAAAAATTTCTACCCCTAATACTTGCAGGGTAAGTGTAAAACTCGAGAGATAAAAGGCAAATAAATGAAGAATAGAATAGATGATTTTAGTGGAAGATTTTCATTATCCTTCCTCAATTTTGAGCAAAAATCGATAAAAAGATTAAAACTCTTACTGTTCCAGCTGATAGACTCGAGACTAATTTGAGTTTTATAATTGGAGGATATATATTTCGATAATGAAGTGAACAAAATGTATTACCCTTAAACTGGAAGTCAACTTAACTTGTGGATTTGAATATTTCTGCAAGAGGTATTCTCTGGAGAAGGTTAAGGCGAAATTGAATATCTATTTAGCTATGAGACTGCACTCATGAGATATGGTGAGAAGAGAAACAACCCAGGTGTACTACCGCTATCCTTGTGGAGATGAGCCAGAAAGAATAATTTATAATAATTCACGAAAGGAGACGTCAATACACTAGACGTGGAACTCGTAGTTGGCTTTTAGCAATTTTTAGCGGCCTTAAACTCTCATGTTGGTGAAACAAGGCATGAAACAAAATCCTTTGAGAATTTGATCATTCAATGAATTTAAATGAAGTTAAATTTGTAGAATTATTACAATCACAAATTCATTCATAGTTTTTACAGAAGAACTAAATAATTTTTTTAGATTATTGGTAAACTAACAATTCAAATGTGCCTTGAATCTCATTTTTAAAGAAGACTTTTTCTTATAGACAGAACGTGAATGGAGAGACGATAATCTACTCAATTATTAACAAGGAGTTCCACATCAAGATACATGTGACTTTGTTAAAATCTCCCTTTACCAAGTTCTTAACAAAGATAATCGCTAGAAGTACATCGTAAAAAGCCAAGTGGAGTGGTTAGAAGAGGCGATGAGAACCGTATTTCAGTGAAGGGGAAAAGACATCACTTTAAATTGTCTAAGCTTCATTGAATTTTTATTTTTTATTTCGTTCCATCTCCAAATTTTAATTTTCTCTTCTAACCCAGCATTACGAAAAAGACATCTCTCTTTATTTCGTATATTTATTCCTCATCTATGGAGTGAATTCCCAAAAGTGATACAAATTTCAATATTTGTTTTACAACAAGAGAGGATGGAGGATGGAAACATCAATAAGAAATTCTGGTGTTCTCTTGAAATTGAGACTTGAGTGAGCATTTTCCATGAGGCTTACTCTCACAAAATAGATTACATCGGCAACTCAAAATTTAAACATTTCTAGGTGAAAAATAATATTTAATATTAATTTTTTAAGTTTTTTTTTTCAACCTCAAATTTCTAATTTAAATTTCGGTCACTGATAAATACAATTGACCATTCATCGTATTCCCCAGAAAGTGCTCTATCAGATCATTAACTTTTCCAAGACCAAAATCATTTAGGCGATAAAATCTTTAAACCCGGAACGAAGTTGAACCTTTGGCCTAAAACCGAATACTTTTGGAAAAAATCCATCAAAAATGAGGCATCAAGGTTTTTTCATCACATTTATGCGGAAATAATGCAGAATATTACATTTCTAGCTTCCTACTGTTATGTAAAATCCTGGTCTTCAAAACCAAATATTTCATTAGTTGTAAGTTATAGAAAAAAGGAAAGGTTTTCGATTTTACAGAGTGAGAGATCCAATATAGCGAGGCAGGGAAAATGCTATTTTTAATTATTATTTTCCAACGGAAGATGGATTTTCTCTCCCTTTCTCACTCTTCAATCAGTGGAACAGTGTAAATGGATTATTATTTTTTCGGTACCATTATTGTATTGAGACTTGGTTTTATTTCAATGACTCTAACGCATTGTTTCTTTCACCACAAAGTACTTAGTCGATAATTAAGAGTGCAGTTCACAAGAAAGGTGAAAGAAGTAGTATTTTTCTCTGAATGAATTTCTCTAGTAGAGAGCTGTGTGAAAAGATGGCCAATTGGATTACAGAGAGAAATTAATGGGCTAGCTGAGTCTAGCCAATGGTGGAAATGTCGAGCTTTCCCAAATTCTAAGTTAATCATCTCAATTTCGAGTGAACTTCAGAGTTTGTTCACGTAATTCTCTAATTTGCTTGATTTAGATTGATGCAATACACTAGTTAGAGTGTAGGGAGAATTTATTTTCCATCATTGATTTGTTCAGAGAGCTTATTGCTATATATTTCAAGCAAATGAAATGCGTAGTTCCTACAATGATGAAGCAGTCAAAAAGGAAAAGATGCATAAACATCTCTTTTTTTGAGGCAACAAACTCTCAACGTTTGTCATTCTTTTTTTCATTATTCGATAAATTCGATGTCTTTCCAAAACACGTGTTGAATCAAGAAGGTCTCAATTGAAGTTTTCTTTTGGTCATTTTTTACCAAATAGCAAAGCAATTTTAAAAAATGTATCCCAAAGAATTAAAAATAATAATTTTAAGGAGGGATTTAAGATCATAGCAACTTACACCTTTTTCATGATACGGAGGATCCTTATTCCAACAGCATATATTACCGGAAATCAAGGGCTAAAGACTTGAAGAGCTACATTACCCGAGGACAACACCCATGCGACTCGAGAATGATATCTAAGAAGTTTATTATGAGACGTGCATAGTGATGAAATCGAGGTTGAGCAAAAATAAACATTTTTTATTAATTTATGAGATTGGCTGATCAGCAAGTTCGAGGTTGTGAAATTTCTCTGTGTCATAGAATCCCGCCCGGACGACGCGACCGCCAAAGAAGCGGCCGTTGAGGTCGAGAATAGCCTTGGTCGCTGAGTCCTCCTCGTAGAATTCCACAAAGATTCTCACTGCCTCAGTGTCGGGAGCGTCGGGCAGCTCGTAGATCATGCACGACTTTACCCGGCCGTATTTGGCGCACTCTTCGGCCGTTTCTGGCTCCAGGTCGTCATCCACTTCCCCGGGTCCACACATGTTTGATAAGAGGATCACCTTTGAAATATTATAACAGTTATTCTAAAACCCACATGATTCAAGCTTATTATGAATGTAAATTGCTATTTCAGGCGTTATGTCAAAGCAAAACTCAAAAATTGTATTTTTTTGTATCGCTGTAAATATCTTACAGGACTACGCGCATCTGGTATGACAACCGGGTCTCTGTTCGGTGGAATGGCGAAACCTGGCGTTTCCGGTGGTGGCATTATGTCCATTGTGGGTTCGGTGCCTTCAAAGTCTTCCACAAGGGCATTACTTGTGAGCATCTCCACCTGACCGGGTATTCGGTCTTTCTCGTGGATAATCTTGCCAGCGCGTCTTCCGGTCTTTTCTACAGTCAGAGCTGTGCTCATACCTTGGCCCACCTTGCCCAGGCCTTGGCCTTCTTTGTAGCCCATTTTGGCCATCATTTTGGCTGCTACAGGATTGCTGGAAATAGTTAATAATTAAATGAAAATAGTTGGATATTGGTACAGGTAAAATGTGCCCCTTTAAAAAATAGGAAGAAAAAGAAATCAAAGTACAGTAGAGGAGCCTTAATAATTCATTGAAGGGTTAAATTAGATTTCAAGTGAGCTAATTGACCATATGCCACAAAGGGGAACAGATGAATCGTCAATTTTTATTCACAAGTCGGAGAAGGTGGGAGCAGAGATTGCAAGCTACAAATGAAGGAGAAATCGTGCGTCTTTATATTCGAGAATCTGACATTTGAATAAAACAGAAAAAGTTGCATTATCAACGAAATAGTGGAGGGATTTCCTAGTTTATGAGAAAGGGAGAGAATTAGAAAATTACTTTACATAGACAAAGTTTATAATTAATTTTGACCTTATCAAGAATGCAACAAAAGTAATTTATAAGGCTTTCCCTCTAGATTCAATTAAGTGAGAGACATTAGAAATTTTTATGAGAGTGGAAAGAAGCTTTTCCTTTCTCAATCTGACGACTGTAAATCTTTCTTGGTGCCCCAAACAAAAAGGCATTCTAAATTGAGAGATTTTGCGCAGAAAATTTTAAAATAACAACCATTTCAGAAGCACCAAAATACTATTTTATGATTTCATTGAGAGTATTCTTTCACTCCGTTTGCCTTTGTCAAAAAAATTTTAGTCAAATTTTAAAAGAAAAATGTTTTCTGAAATTTTCTTTTCCGAAATTTTTCTGATTTAAACGATTTTCCGTAGTTGAGGAGTTTAGCCATTTAGAAAAGAATGAACATTTGGACCATTCATTTATATGTAGAGGAAGAGGGTTGTTCATATTGGTCAACTATTATTGGCTCTTCTATGTATACGATAGGCTTATTGCAGGGTCGAAAAAAAGTTGCTAGCAGAGATATCTGACTTTCTATTTCAGATTAAAATTCAAATTATTTTTCAATGAGCTTCCAAGGTAAATTATTTATCTTCTCTAAAAAGTTAATTTATAGTCAGTCATGGCAACAAATATACCGAATAGTCCATTTCTAAAATCGTACCCTGACCCCTTAGAAGAAAATTGATCACATTTTCTTGCATTTTAAAACGAATTGATAGAAAGACAGAATTTTTTTTTAGTGAGTTGGGTTGCTCTAATCATGACCTTGAACTCTCGTTGAAAAAAATAACTTTTTACGCTTACGATCAATTGTGCAACAGTTTGAACAGTGGTATTGAATAACCACTCAAAAACCTTGGAAAAAGTCATTGCGTCGAAATCTTGAAAAATGATGGCTCAAATCTAGCATTATTTGCAAAATTAAAAACTATATCAACTTTTTTAGAGATGCAAATTTCATTTTGAAGCAATCTTTTCTCCTTAGCTGCTGGAGCAATAACGGATTGAAATTCGATCTGTCTAACTGGATAGTCACTTTTTATTTTGAATTTTTATTTACCAAGCAAAATTCTTTCCAACAAAATGAATTCAAGCAAGTATTGCAATTTGGAACACGTGCAATATATCCAGAAGAATTTAGGGATACCAAGCGTAGGTCGATTTTATTAGTTTTTTGACGCGAAAAGTTTATAAGCATTTTCGAACAATGGAAAAATATTCATTTCGACGAATTTTTATATGATAGACAAGAAATTAGTTTACAAGTCATATGGATACATTTTGATAAGGGGTCCCTGTGAATGAATACTCAGACTAACAAGTATGAAAATATTAAGTTTACTGCGATTCTCTATGATTTTCAACCCATATCGAAGTATACATACCAAAATAGATACATTTTTGTCATTTTTGTAGCCCTAGTTATTACTTTAGAGACTCACTAGCCAAACTTGGCGGCAGACTCATCGGCTTTTTCCTTTCTATTCTGACTGAATACTGACGAAGCCTGAGGTATCGTCGGCGCCTGTTGTATCTCAATCGGCTGTGAGTCCTGATTTATGAGGGACTGTGGAGGGGCAATGGCGGCGCACTTTGGTTTCTCCTTCTCCTCTTTCTTGTTCTTACGCCGATAGCCGGACACTTTGGAGGAGCTTTCATCGTCGTCTTCGTCCTCTTCATCGGTGGAGATGTCACTGCCGTCACTGCAGTTCTTGTTGTACATCCCGTTGAGTCTCTGTAATAATTGAGGAGGTGAATGAGAGTCAGAAACTTTGAATTACTCTCTTTTTTTTAAAAGTGAAAATTACAAAATTTTCATCATTATAAAATTTTATCTCAAGAGCCAGGCTGTACTCAAAAGAATTTCAACTTGAATTTTCTATAGTTTTCTGTATTATAAAGTATTGAAAATGTGTCATATCAACTAGCAATCGCATAGATATCTGTGAAGGACCATGGATAGAAGTGACTCCCATCTGATAGGCCCTAATGTACATTGAGGAAGCTGTCAACCCTCTCAGGTACTAGATGTATGATGGTTAGTGTCTACACTTGAAGCCGAAATGACAATAAACTTGATTTTCAAAAATATAACAGTTATTCGGCTGTAAATAATACATTTTTACAAATTTTAAGGTCAAGTTTTTGATTGCCCTGCTACTTATTAATTAAGCGTTAACCCAAAGTTTAAAATGTCTACACTAGTCACATCCTTGAATGAGAAGCGACGCTTGGGGGTACCGCATAGTTATTGGTTGAATATGCACTCACATTTTCCCTTGACGAGAAAACATGATAAAACAGAATTTTTTGACGAAATAATTCAAGAATTGAGTAGACAGTGTTTTATAGAAGTATAATCTGTAGTTTAGCCACAAGAAAGACACATTCAAAGCTTAACCCGTGATACTACTCGTAAGTAAATACAGTAATTAAGTAATATTTTCTAACGACGGATATGCATTGCTTATTTTGAAACAGCTAAAGTGTTATTTAAATTTTGTTATCGATAGTTTATCACGATCAAAAGGAAAAATCTGACGATATTCTTTATAAAGATCCAAGACGGATGAACCAAATAGGCCTCAGATGACACTGCACCCAATGATGAATATAAGAGATTTGATCTTGAATCTAAATAGGAATGTTTCGAAAGCCACTTCTTTCATTATTTTATGCCCTTATCGTGCTTCGCTAGAATTGTTAGAATTCAAGGCTTCAAATTAATCAAAATTTTTCTAAAATGATTATTGTATCAAATCAGGGACTTTTCATGTTGGGTCATGTTTCTTAGAATTAGAATTACAAAGACTAACAATAAGTTTCTAGAATGTTGATACAACTAAATGAATAATCTCGAGATAATTCTCATTCACGAGTGCACTCATGTGCCATTCAAATTCGTTCTGATCTAACCATTCTACCTAAACAAAGCTTCTTTGCGGACCATGAACCTGTTGTAAAATTCAGTTCTATGCTAAACAGAACTCAAATGTGTCATGAATTAAAAAATGTAATCTATTCTGGAAATTCTTAGAAAAAATCTCAACCAATATGAACTCATTTTCAAGCCCCGGTGTTGCTCCTGAGCAAAATTGACTTTTCTTATCGTTATTCATATATCCAAGGTCGTACAATACATCAAGTCACATCATTTTGAAGAAGAGTTTGTAGGCTTTCTGATTATATTTTCAGGTAATTCAGTCGTTTATTTGAAAAAATATTTTGGCCGTCAAATTTTGAAAAATTTTGAAAATACTAACCTCATCTTACATTGTAGAAGACTTGAAATTTGCACAAGTATGTAACTGTGTTTCAATAACAAGATACATGACATAATTATTCTATTTTATAGACTGTATTCTATTGAAGGAGGCAAAAGACCTCATTTATCTTGCAAGAAACCGTGAATATCTCCCAAACTAAATATTTTATGAAAAATTCCCAAAATTAAATTTTCAGCCTAATTGACTTTGAAAAATAGGAATTATTGTAGAGTCGGGTCTTACAGGGTTAAAGGATTCATTGTGTAGAAATTTGATGAGGCAAGAATTTGAAAATTTATGTTTATTTGATCTCAATTACAAAAGCACCTTTGAATCTAGCTATGACCTAATTTACTGTCAATAAAACCGAAATGATGATACTATCCGAAAATACATAATGTAGAAAACAATCACCTTTCTCTCCAGATTCAACTTGACGACCTCTTCATATTCGTTAGGCACCAAAGGGTTGTACTCATTCGGGATGCCGAGGGGGAGGGATTTCTGGTCACTCCTAAAGTTGTTCTTGAACCCCTTGCCAGTGAATCGCTCCATACGACCAGTGTTGTGGTTGAATCTGCAAAGAGAGATCACGTAAAATACTTGGTCATATTTGTGAGCCCGTCACCTTTATTGACAAGATTTTCGCTACGGTAGTTTGACTTACAATCTCACAATCAAAGATTTGACTCACATGAAATTTCCTTCTGACCTGGAAGGGACTTCAGTCTTAGAGGGTGGTGCGTAGCCAGATCTGTCCTTCGTCTGTTGGCTGACCTTATTTGATAGCCTCCTAGCGGCAATGTGAGACTGCATCAGCTTGTACCTAAACGAACAGAGTACCACAATCAGTCATGGTTAGGGCTACCAGAAATATGTATATTTTCAGTTCAAAATATGAGAAATATTGTTCAAAATATGTACTTATCTAAAATGAGTAATAGATTGTACATTTGTAATGTAGGTTGAAAAATTAAATAATCTAATTTAAGAAAATATGGTGCTTTAAGATCTCTGTGAATAGCTTATCTTCGCCCATATAAGCACACATTCGCGAAAAAATTCTTCGACGTATCGACTCATTTTTGTAAATGTGAAAGAAAAAACAAAACTCCCACGCTGAGAATGGCGTTGTCTTATTGGCTAATGACCTGTTGCACTTACACACCTTAGGTCCTACCCATTTTATTGCGCATACATACATGCACATCCTAGGCCCTACAATCTAGGGCCTAAATTATTTCACATACATAGGTTTAATTTTCGCAATTTAGAAAGTCGTAAACTCAAAACAAACAAAAGCTCCACCATATTATGCAAGACCCCTTTTATGCGTCACATCAATTTCGGGGGTCAAAAGAGAAGAAAAGGCCGAAATTAGAATGCTTTATCGATTTTTGTTGGATAAATTAGTCTGTCTTCTCTCAATACTTTGTAGCATGATATATAACTCATTTTAACTTTTTTACTATTCCTTATGATCAGGATGAAAAAACGAATAATTTGATATTACTTGCAGGACAACTCTGTTTCAGCTAAGAAAATAAAATTGTAAACCATAACACTACAAGTAGTATGTATATATATTAAAACGTTTAAAATGGAGGATCCATTTAGGTTTCAGAAGTCTCAGTTACGCCTGTACATATAAATTGAAATGAAATTTTATAATTGCATTTTATATACGACATCTTTGAAATACATGTTTATATTGATAAATATTACACGATGTTACTCTTAAGTAGGTAGACCATTTTCAATTAAAAAATTATCAGGTGTCTAATATTAAAACTAAATTATATTTACTAAATATGCATATTTTTATTTAAGTTTTACAGTGTACTTTGTAGTAGGTGAAACTTGAAAATCATTATTATTTGCACCATATTGCTGGTTCTAAATATTCTATTATTTATCTGCATATCAGCTACCGTTGATCACATTAAGGAGCTCACTTTT
>KL567008.1:6918-22531 GCA_000715275.1 Gyrodactylus salaris
AATAGCCAATCAGAATGCAGCATCCAGCCTTTTCAAGGAGAAAAATCATGTCTAACAAAGAAAACATGCTTCTTCATATTCTCCTGAAAGAAGTCTTAAATATTTTGAAAAAATAAAAGTTTCGTGTAGAAACAAACAAAAAAGTAACAACAGAATGTTTTAAATCAGAAAAATCAACAATAATCAACACCAGTTGTTTTTGCAAACTATTTTTAGTCAAGCCAGCTTTTAGTCAACATGCTTCTTCATATTCTCCTGAAAGAAGTCTTAAATATTTTGAAAAAATAAAAGTTTCGTGTAGAAACAAACAAAAAAGTAACAACAGAATGTTTTAAATCAGAAAAATCAACACCAGTTGTTTTTGCAAACTATTTTTAGTCAAGCCAGCTTTTGTTACTTATTTTAGAAGTAAATTTTAGATTAGACCTGGCAGTGCACATCACTTGGAATGATGACTCACTCTGGCTGTGAATGAACGTAGTCGGAGGTGGGCCTGAAGCGTCTATTGGTGCCATAAGAGTTGGCAAAGTAGCTATTCATATTTGCCTGTGAGTTGGCTAGGAAGGCGTTGTTGGTATTCTGCTTTACGGGCATCTTGTTGGGCTGTTGTGGATGCGGTGTGTTGAGCATCATCACTGAACGTGGATCCTGGTGGAGGAAGCCGCCGGTAAGCGGGCCGAGTTGGGTCAACTGCGCCGGTATACTCTGGCTCTTGTTGTGATAGCAAACTTGCATCAAGACCACTGATTCGTGCGTCCTACAGATGTTTTAGATATGATTATAATTTAATCTGTAAAAAACAAGAGCTCGAGAAATTTTCCTACTCACGAGTAGTGGAACTGTTTAGACTCAAATTTAGCTTATTTCTATTTCTATGAGATTATAAAATGTGCGTTTTCTCACTTGAGCTGTCTAGCCAGACATGTACTGGAAAAATGATCTAGGTTAGAGTTATAAAAATTTTCCAATTCAAAACCCTTTTGTTAGTTAGCAAATCGTAAATTAACCGTTAAAGTTTGGATAAGAAGAGCTCAGAAAAGGCGTTGGTTTACAAATTGAAAACACACATTTCTGATAGCCTCTGATATAATTGCGTTATTAACATGATATGTACTTGGAAAGAGAAATAAACTCAATAAATTTTTCTCAGACAAATAAAATACAATGCAAAATAACCAGACAACGTACTTTTTAATATACGGATGCGCTTGAAAGTGCTCAAGGGTCACAAAGGGATGCAAGAGGGCGGTGTCTGGTTGTATCCGCTCATTCGGCCGGATGTTGAGCATACTCGAGAGGAGGTTGGAGAACTTGAGGCGGTCCTCCTGTTCAATCTCAAAGTCGGCTGAGCCGTGGAACGGCATCTGGCCAATTTCACGGATCTGATCTAGACTGCTAAATATGTACTTTCTGGCCTCCTTTGGGGCGTGACCGTTTTGCGTTAGATACTCCTCTTGCGTCTTCAACCGCCAGGTGTATCCGTGGTGGTCGTTGAGGGTCTGGCATTTGATGAAGAACCGATTACATTTGCCAGCCTTCATAATCATATCTGACGGTGGAATGCCTTGGGTTTCGACAATGTACCTCAACTTTAGAGTAAAATTAATTAGTCATCTTTTGAATAAATTAGACATCTCATTAGATGTCAGGTGATCCATGTTTCGCTCTTCGAATCAACAAAACTTTGAAGAGGATTAGCCCGACGATGACCAACATGTTACAACTTTTGATTCAAACTACAAAATGCATTGAGCAATGAGAAAGCTTAAATCTCAATAATCAACTATTATTTCAGAATATATGACTGGTTAAAGTCTGAAAATCATGCCTATTTTAAGCATCAAATTTGAAGAATCAATCGTAAAATTAACTTTAGACATAAACATTAGAGAATGATATTTCGATAAGTCTGAAATTTTTAAGAAAAATTCCTCTTTCAGTGGTGATATATTATCAGACGAATTTTTGACAAGTTCAAAAAAAATTCTATTATTCCACTGCAAATGAATCAAAATGTTTGTTTTCGTTATATATTTTCTGAGATGGAAATAATGGAAATTTGAAAAGATAATGTCCATGTCTTAAAATCTATTGAAGGGAGAAAGCCCGGTGGAATACTCTTCAAGATTAACATTAAGCCTTTTTAGAGAGTGAGCTTTCTTGCAAATAAAATCGATTGCAATGTGATAGTCATAGACTACAATTTAATTAATCACACAAAACTTGACAATAATTAACTAATGACTCACCTGGTCATATTCCGATGATCCGGGATAGAGAGGCCAGCCAAGGAATAGCTCTGCAATCACACAGCCCAGAGACCACATATCGATGGCCTCGTTAAAGGGGAGGCCCATGAGTATTTCCGGGGCACGATAATATCGCGATTGTAGGTAGGTATTCTGGACGGTCTTTGAGCTATAACAAGCCGATCCAAAGTCAATAACTTTGACCTTATACTTGAGGTAACTGTTGCTGGATGGAAAGACCAACATGATATTCTCTGGCTTCAAGTCGGCGTGGATGAGGCCCAGTGTCTTGAGCTGCGTTAGCGCCACGAGGACCTGTTGGGTGATGGGGCGGATCTCTTTCAACGAGAGCGGCTTGAAGCGATTAGACTTCAAGTATTCGTAGAGGTTTTGCTCCAACAACTCGAATACAAGGCACATGTGCTCTTTGTGCTGGAAGCATTCAATGGCGCGGACGATATTGTGAGCTTCCGTGTCTTGCCTACTCAACGCCTGGAGAATTTGTATTTCAACGTTTCCTTGTCGCAAATATGAGGGGTGGTTCTTGAGTATTTTGATGGCAAAGAGCTTGCTGTCCGTCTTGGAGACGCATTTGACAACCTGGCCAAAAGTCCCGCGGCCGAGGAAGGAGAGGACTTCGTAGGAATCCGAGAGAGAATTCAAAGCCTCTCCAACGACGATTTGGTAATCTCCGTCGGTTGCAGTTATTTTTGATGGCATCGCTGTAATCTTGTTGACAACATTGGGAAGGTTTGGCTTTTTCTAAAAAGATGTTTATCAATTAATAAAAAGTAAATTTAAGTAGTTTTTTCATTACATAAGATCTGATAAGCTAAGCGAAAAACATTTTCTCTCTTAAGAAGGTCCCAATGAATATTCTGCCAACTTTGGGCTGATTTGATTTAAAATCAAGTGAATCTTTATCAAGTACTTTTTAACGTGCATAGTAAAGATTCGGATCTTGGAAGCACTAATTACTTGGGCTCAGAAAATATCAATATTTCTAATATTGATTCAGATTGAACAACTCATTAAACAAAGTTTTATCTGAAGGAGAAAAAGAATATTTTATTACAATTAGGTAGTTAATTATTCAATCTTCTCAGAAAATGAAATAATTTATTTTCTGATTAATTATCTATCAATGTCGAGATATATGATCATTGATCAATGTAAATAAAATTATTCTTGAATATTCGATAAAAATACACCAATTTAAGGCAGAATGAATAGGAAAAAAGGGGCCATTCAATTCAAAGTGTTTAGTTTTGACAAGGACTCACTCTAATACCAGAATAGGCACTGACAAAGGAATTGCTTGATAGTTGATTAGCCAAGACTGTCATGTAGCAATTCTTTTCCGCTTCGTTAATCTCCTGGTTCAGATTATATCCTGACTGAGAAGGATTCGGATTCTGGAATGTCTCATGTGAGGGATCTAATTTTCTCTTTTTGAAATTCGGTGGATAGACTAATTGATTATACCCAGCGAGTTGGAATTTAGAGTAAATGGAGTCGAAGAGGTTGGGATCATTTTGGAAGAATGTGTCCATAATAAGCTGTTCGACTGGCACTAATGATGAAAATTTATAAAAAAACTCGTTTACAATGAACCCGCTATAGGTTTCTTTATCATCAATGATGTGATTAAACAAAGTCAGGTGATTTTTTAAAAGTTTTATTTAAATATTTGTGATTGTACGAATTTGAAAATATGATTATTCTCATTGAATGGTGTCAACAATGAAAATCGACCCTAACAATGAGATTGCATACCTCAAAGTGAGTCGTTGATTCTAATCTTTAAGAATTCGCTATCAACCTGGGAGGATTTTGTAGTTAAATCAAACAAAATGCAGCTTTCACTAAAGTGAGATATAATTTTTATGAAAATTGATTAGAAATTCCATTGGAACAATCTCTGCGTTTCTCGAATCATTCCAAAAAGTTGCAGATCTTGCGATGACTCGAAATTATGGAATTAATGAACTCGGATCTAATTTGACAAAATTTCGTCTTAGACAACGGGATTTAGAGCAAAAACTCAGAGATTTCGAAAAGTTAGTCAACTTGAGGATAGTTCATGATTCTCATGACAAGTTTCAATTTCATATGATGTAGGAAGATTCACAAGAAATATTGTATTTTCTCTATTTAGATATTTATTTTGTGTTTCTCTAGTCATATTGGAAACTCCTTGTCAGCGCCATTAAATCTTCGCATAGAAGAATGGAAACGCAATGTGGTACAAATCGATAGAGACTTTAATAAAGATTCGAGACGCATAAAAGACGACCTAAAACGGTCCAGTGTCGAAGCGGAAAAATGGCATAAACGCTTACAAAAGAGAGACAGCTCAGCTAAGCCCTTTTCAAACAAAAACAACTCATCAGACAACAAGGCTTTAAACTCTGGTACATTAAACTTTGCTGAACAAGATTTGATCGCTAAGAGAAAGTCTCTTGAAATTCTCGATCAAAATACAATCAAGCGGGTCGCTACTGAAGAGCGAAGACGCTTCATTGAACTAGTTACATGCTTAAGACCAGTTCTAGTAAGTTTTTTACGAGTTCTCAATATAAGAAAATAAAACTTTAGACCTGTCTAATATTCATCAACATTTATATATAACGGTGTACTTAATTTCAACTATCGTATCAATCATTGATACAAATGTTACGAGTTGAAATTATGTCAATTGAGAATGATTTCAATGTATAATTTTCTTCTACAGAGCTCCTATTTGAATATATTTCGAGATTATCCAATTTATGAAGAGCTGATTCCTCTGATAACCAGCTTTGCAGATACTAAAGAGTCAAATGAATATAATGGAATTACGAGCTCCTACAATTATTGCAACAATAACAGTGGGAATAACGATGAAATCTACAATACAATTCTCAATGGAAATATTAGTAATAATTACAAGAATAACAATTTTAGTGATTCTCTCAGCCTAAGCTCTTCAACGAATTCAAATCATGAGGTGAGCGTAAATTATTTTCAATGAATTTTTGTAGTAATTTCAACGACCAATCAAATTCAAGCATTGTCCACATCTTTCTTTTGAGTTATGAAATTTGCTCATTCTTAATTTTAGCTTCTTCCTTTTGTACTTTTAGAAACGTTTAAGTGAATATTGCTCTTTTTGTACAAACAAGCCACTCTCCATTATGAAATGCCGATTAGAGGGGTAGACTCGGAAGTAGTTAGCACATGCATGCTTCAAAGAATTTAAATATGCTTTTTGGGTGCCCTAATCATCATATGGAAATATGCAAAATTATTTCTTCCCGAGTATGCTAGATACTTTTCTTGAAAATTATTGATTTAAAGGCTTATTCGGTTGATAAGATGGATTTTTAAAAGAACGAAAATTTTGATCTTCCTTACTTGAGAATCTCAAGTTGAGATTATGAAAATGGTTCTGTGAAGAAGACAGAAGAATTTAATCATTTTTCTAAGAATAATCAGAGGTTATTTCAGAATGAAATTTTTGCCTTTTTTCTAAAATTAAAAATATTTCAAAGTAATTTAGCATTTTCATTCATGCAGATAAAATCCAACGGAAACTACATCCCATCTGCAAACCTCGGCCATGTATCCTCTGGCATCCACTCGGGAAGTCCGTCTAGCAATAACAGTCTGAACGTCTACAGCTCCACCATCTACTCCCCAACAACCACCAGCCAACACCAGCAGAATCCGCAGGGCTTACAAATGAATAATAAAATAAATAGCGGAACTATTTTATTACCCCCTGCTAATTACGATGAGCCGATACCAATTAAGGAATTATTGAATAATCACTCTATAGGCAGGAATCAAACAACGGATAGTGAGTGACATCCTTCATATTTTGTCATTTGATAACTGATGTTTGTTAATTGATGGTGTAGAGAAATCCTATTCAACTCTCATGCTATCCCCTCATCTAAAGTGTGGGTTCGATTCTATGCCCATCCTTTCTTCCACAAGTGTCAATTAGATATCAAATTGGCCCCCATTAAATATATAGAACTCAAGAGGCTTAAAAACCAATTTCTAAGAGAGAAAAATAGAAGAACAAGTCAAAAGTTGGTAATAAGAGTTGGCAACATGAGGCAGAAAAATATTTTAGATTTACTTCTTTGGGTAGTAATGAGATGAGTAGTTTTAGTAAATACTGCATCCTTAATGAGTTACAATATTCTGAATGAGCAGTTTAATAAATTTATCTCCTAGCATTGCTTAGCCCTAGTTTATTTTAATTTAAAAATGTATTTTGATTGAGAAATATATGTTGCTTCAGATTTTCAGGAGTGAAAGCATCTCGTCATCTCCCAAGTTGTCCCTCATTAAACTGAAATACACTAGAATGACAATTTGTGAATCACAAATTGTGATACGAAACCCAAATTCACACTGTTTTCATTGGTCTAGTATTGAAATTAGACACAAAAATTAGTAATCAATGACACATGTTGAAATACTGTACATGGTTGTTCGAGCTAAAAATCGATTGCAATCAAAAAAGCCATAAAAAGGCATGAGCATGGACGATTCTCGGATGTCGATTTTATTGATCAGTGACTCATGTAGACTAAGAAAAAACAACTTTTGGTAGCTCTAGTTATGACAATCATATAGGATTAATACAATGTTAATTTTATGATCGACCTAAATTGTTAAAAGTTAACCCTTTCACTATTGATGATACATGAAATGAATTGCATAAATTGACTTGAACAAGGTGATATTTAAAAAATAAAATGTCTAGGAATCCGATATCTATTTTAAAAATAGATGAGTTTGATCAAATTGATCTCGAATCGAATCAGTTTTTATCTTATTTTAGAAATCAGTCAATAAAATGGTCAATTATGATTAGGGCTACCCAAAATATGCATTATTTACAGAAAAATATGTACAGTAATCTTAGAAATATGCAAAAATATACTTTTTACCGCGTGAAACACGTAATAAAATTCGCAAATATGCAAGTGGCCAAAGTTTTAGTCAGGATTCGCACAAAACAAATCTCAGGCTTTCTCCAAAGTAGTCTGTATAGAACTACTTTTTCTAGTGAACCTTCAGCTAGGAGAAAAGAGATTTAGAGTTGTCAGGATAGATATATTAACATCAATCAACCATCTGTGTACGCGCTTCGTCTTTATTGGGACTCGTCAGTAGAGCACAGGTTGAAAAGAATAATTTTGTCACAATGGATTTCTTTCAGCATAGTTTTGTTCAATTTCTGACTTCCAAGCAACTTTGCAATCAGTCCTTTTTGATCCACTATCTGCGATTACATCATGTCCTCGAATGATTGCCTTAGTTGACTTTTCGTTTCTTGTGTTGTTCTCGATCGACCGTGAAATTTTCAAATCTGAAAAAATATTTAGAATTCCTATAAAATTTATCCCAAAAAACCATTTCTATTGATCAATAGGAGATGATCAGATCAGATTACCTTTTCTTAATCCACTAATTACTTTCTCATAAAGTACATTGAATTTATACAAATAAATATTAAATACAAGAGGGATATCAAATAATTGCCCAAAATCTCTCTTCTTAGTCCAAATAAATGATCATTTCCTCGATTATATTGCATTAGGCTTTGATACACTTTATATTCAATTGCTGCAATTATCTCATAGTGGAGGTTGATGGATTTTCTTCCTTTGCATGTCAAAACTTTTCTTAATTCGCAAATGAAGTAATTATATTTGAAATTGAAAAAATGAATTTCGAGACACGATTACCTTCGAAAGTGAAGTAACCCTATTTGTACACAGTGGGTGACGGGTTTTTTTTGAAATAGCAAGTCTAGATTATGCACTTTAAACAACCTAGTAATTCTTCTAATAATAATTCAGTATAAGCGATTTTGCTTTTATTTTTCAAAATCAAATTCATGAAAATCTCAATTAGCTTTGAGTAAAAAATTCTTTTTTTCTTAAAACACCATGCACAGTTGAGTTTGCTGCTGATTCATGTGAGATGGATTTAATATCGAAAGAATCCTTGAAAGCTTTTTCAAAAAGGAGCTACATTGAAATCCAAGATGGCGGTTTTGGTTGTTTTAGTCGAAATGAAGTCTAACCCTCCTAGGCCCACAGTAGCATTCTTGTTACATCTCACTAGAAGGTTCATAACACCGACAAAATGAGTGATAAGAAAATTCGAACTACCACCAACCAACTAAGGACATTTTAGGCTTTCGAATGACATCACTTTTGCATCGAAAATACATATGTTTGAAATTTGCGCGCGAAATTAATTCGAATTTTTTTTCTTTATTTTTAAATTTTTTAAATCTAGAAACTGCTATAATTTTTCCAACTCACATTCGATGTATATGTTTTGTAGATTGCTCATCGAATTATATTTCAAGTTAAAAATATCTTCTGAATTTGCCTCACTAATTAATCTGCAAGTTTTTCTATGCTTGGGCCTAGGAGGGTTACAATTCCAGGACCTCTTGTATTAAGAACAATAATTTCTACCATGTTGTGAATTCGTGTTCCCATTCATAATATAAAGACTTTCTAGATTATATCTACACAAATCTACACATCTTGGATTCGACTGAAGCTCCTTTTTGGAAAAGACTTTGAGCGAGCATAAATCAGGAGACTTCAAAGTATGGAAAACTCAACTAGTGCATGAACTTTATCCACAACGGGTAACCCTAATGCGAAACGATGATTACTTCCATAAATTATAAAAGATATTTTTGATCTAAAACCACCTTGCACAGATCCGATAAGATTTGTAGAAATGGAAGCGTTCCTTCACATGTGTGGGATGATAGCATTTTTCGTGTAGATCATCATATCCAGACTCATATTCTGTGCATTCCCCTCTAGTCTTTGTCGAAGACAGGATTCAGTGCACATTTGAATTAAATTAGATCGGACCAAGAGAAATATGCATATCGGGACAAATTTCGGGACCAGAAAAATATGCATCTGGTAGCCCTAATGATAAGGAAACAACAATACTGAATACTAGGTTGGTATCATGTTAGAGAATAAATTACATACTGCTCTCGATAGTACACCGCAATGATAGAACACCTTTTTATTTCAAGTTAACATGTCACCAAAATCCTATTTGACGAAGAGATAATTTCATCCCGCTCATTTAAGTTTTTGTTTATAATTTAAAATATGCATTCGAATAAACAAAAAATATTATCTGAAAAATGAAAATAGTACTCTGAATGAAATAAATATTCAAACGACAAATCATAAATTAGCGAAAAGCTGATTACTTAGAATCGAAGTGCTAATACGTTTTGAGCAAGATAGTGTTTGTAGTAAATTCATTGACTATCAAATAAATAAAGTAAGATCAAGGACTGAATTTAAGAATATTAAAAACTAGATGAATTAAAAAAAAATTTCTACCAATTAAAAAAATCAACAAACTTTAAAGATATTTACTTTACTAGATATATTTATTGAATGAATACTCAGACTGACAGGTATGAAAATATAAGTTTTAATGCGATTATTTATGATTCCATAACTCTAACTAAGAGAACATTTTTGACGATACCAACCTACTGAATACCCTATCACCAGAAATCAGAAAATTTTATTTTTCTTATTTCTAAACACGAAATTATACATTAATTTGTTGTTATTGTACGAATTTAAATATGAAAATATTGTTTTCGAGTTAGAGTCTTTTTAAAATCCTTTTAAATAAAAAGAAAGGTGAATAAAGACTTAAAAAATGTTTTTCTACAATAATAGTAACTTCTATTATCCACCCCAGTGAGAAATAGCCTTCTGCGAGTATCTTTCCACCTCAAGCTATTTTAAATTCGATTAATTCTTTTTCCAAAATTTTAATTTATCAAAATATATTTTAAAATCCTGAATGCTTATTGAAAAAAACTTAAATCTAAGATTGCTGTCTGTAGGGGTGGATACAAAAGGAGTTAAAAGAATTGTCTTATTTGATTGGCCAAAGGCAGTCAGGCAATAAGATTCGGGAGAAATACTTTTTTATAAAGGCCGAAACTTAACATAACTTCTTATGTTCATCGGATACATTCCATTATCTGTTTCGTAATCCGTCCATAAATTACTGTATTTATTTCACAAATAGCAAATGTAGCTATTGTGAGGATGGATAGTTATTTCTTTGGTTGACAGAAATATATCGATTTTAGATTAAAATCCTCTCAATTGTGAATTTTGAGCTAGAAAATCAAATCTTGATCAGTCTCTTATCGATTTCCTTCTAAGCACAAGACAGATCCACAAGAGCACTTGACAACCTTTTGTTTGAATATTTGTACAAATTATAAAAATCAAGTTTACTCTATAAGAGTCAGAATGGTAGGAATTGATAATTTCCCACAATTTGAGTCATGCATCAAAAGTCAGGTGATGTAAAAAAACACGATGGGTTTTTTCATCTTTTATCTAAGAAAAATACTAATTTGGTCAAACTTAGGTTATCCTATTTTCGAAAACAGTTACGCCCTGAATTTTGATACAATGCATAGAATTTTAAATTTCTTCAACTTTTAGCTCAAATTTACAAATTATTTAAATTTTTATATTATAAATACGAAAGAAGGAACAAAATTAATTCAAAGAATGTAATTTTTCGTGGTTCAAGATGGACTTGTAAACGTTTATGCTAGGGACTATCTGATCATAAATTTCACATCAAGTTGATCGTATTAAAGAAGTTCTGACTTGAGCTATTTTCATCTTCTACGAGATCATTAATTGAATAATACGCTTCGAAAACAATGGTGAATGAGTAAACTTTCTCTCTCAAAGCTACTCTGATCATTTCTTTTTTTCGGGTCATTTACTCAAAACTTGTACACTTTTAATGTAAGTAAGTGTTTCATTAAAGAATTGCTTCCTTCTGCTACATACTCTCTTCATCAATTTATAGATTATTTGAGGAGAGAGAAATAATGGGGACAATAGCTCTGAATGCATTGCTATGCTCATACGTAAAACTGTTTGATTAGATTTATCTAGATACATGACATATTTATAAATCATAATTGCACTTTTCTCTAATATTCTCTCTTATCCAACTTGGCTATCCCAATTCTATTTTACAACGATAGTCTTCAATAATTATTGATTATTAACAGACTCAACTTTTACTAGTTACCTTATTAAGCTCCGTTACAAAACACCCACTCGATTTTCGAAAGAATATATTTTTAAATAAAATTCTGTCATACGAGCTACTGGTCATTGTTGGTCAATTTTTGTTTATGCTCAATCAATTCAAATATTTTGCGCGCGCAAATTTGATTCTCTTCTATTATCAAGAGGTAAAAAAGTATTCTCTACTATGTTTAATTTAGCGGTTGAAAAGTTATGCTTGTATGATACTAAGGGCTCGTAAACGCTATCTTTAAACTTCATGTCCCACCGGTGACCCACTGGGTCATGAAGGGTTAAATCATGGAATTTTACAGTTAATAAAAATATCATTAAAGTGCTTGGTAAAGATTCATTTTTCACAAGTTATCCATTTTTCCGACACCCATCCTTATTTATCTCAAAAGACAATAGAAAGAGGAGTTTTGATTGGTCCAATGAAACTGAATTTTATTTTTGAATATTATTCTAGAAAAAAGTCGAACAAATTGAGTAGCTTGTTCTCCAATAATTCTTCATTTCGAAATATTCCCTTCAGCTGCCCAAGTATTTATGTAAATTTATCGTTTCTCTTTTATTGTTCAGAAAATTACTACTATCAGGAAGCAACACTTTAGAGGTCACGATAATACTAAAAAATTAATTCTCATTCATTCAGTATATTATTGGGATATGCCCTTGTTCCCTAACGTGATGTTTTTTTCTCTTCAAAACTATTGATTTCTTTCCTCAAGATTCATACTCATAAATAAATTAAGGACTTGATCTTGTCATATCACTACATTATTGTGTATACCGGCATCGTCTGATAGAATTAAAGCTACAAATGAGGTTAATTTTCATTGGTCGAGAATTCGATGTAATTTTTTAACCAATCAGATTCGTTCAAGCAAGAAAGTTTTTTTTCTTTTAGTGAATTAATTTACTTTTCTATTGACAACTTCAAGAGAATGATGTTCTGATGAGATTAGTCGAAATATGTATTTCCATCGTTGAAAATAGAGTTTGAAAAGTAAGAATAGTACGAAATTATGTTCTACATTTCAAAATACTTCAAATCAAACAGAAATCCCTGGTCTCGCGTATAGGAATCATATAGATCAAAAGAAAATAGATCTATATCTGAGAGGGAATCCATATTTCATATTAGAATGTAGCTCGTTTATTCTGATATCGACTGAAGGTTTAACACGGCTTACAAGCACAAATATTACTTTTAGTTGAAAGATGAGATTCTATTGGCCACCATCAATGAGGTCAATAAAAGTCTCTAATTTTTCTTTTCAGAGTACTAAATAATGTGAGGTTAAATGCTTTCAGCTCAACTCTTCTAGCTGAGATTCTAGAGCTGTATAATCGATACAATAAGACTTCATCTATGACTGTTTGGTTCTTTATAAAATCCTTGGTTTAGAATTATTTGAAAATGCATTAAACAAAAATCAATCTTCATTGGAGAACGAGGCATGTCTATTTCCCAGTATTTGAGTATCTTCCTAGAGTAACTCGAAGAATGATAGACTATTAGCACTTGAATGAATAGAGTAGGATGTCCTTAGAGTAGGAATGCTTTCCTAAATAAATCAGACGAAATTTTAAATAAATCATTCAAAATAGGACTAGATTTAGAGAGAAAAATCTTTTCCTCCTCAGTGAATCTCATTCACTCAATAAGCTATAATTAGGTTATTCTATTGCTATATTTCACGTCCAAGACTCAATCATACCTTAATCCCTGTTTAACCGCAGACACTAAGTAATACTTAATAAGTACCTTGAAAGAAGACAAGATGTCAAACATGATTTAATCTACAAACCTAATTTGAAGAGATGTCAATTTTTAAAATATTATCCTTTTACATCTAACAAGAAGTAGCAATGTCTACTTTTTCGTTCATACGATTTTTTGTTTAAAATTTAAAAAATAACACATAAAATTACTAGACGAAAAGATAAATACAGACTTTATCGAAACAAAAGATATCAGAATGAATTAAACGTTGGTACTGTATTCTGAAAATGTTCAATATTAGTACTATGAAATTAGTCACATTTTTGGCCCATGCCAAAAACAAGAAAAATCAAAATTTTCATTTCAGAAAACAAATTAAATATGAAATGGGGGTTTCATGGTTATTTGTGGAAATTAAAAACATTCATCTTCCTCTAGAAATCCTACAGCCAACCGATGATGTATATGCCACAGATATCGACCTATTGCGTGCTGGCAAGAGCGGCCAATCTATAGAAAATGCATTGAATAACTGCTTTCCACACGCCAGTTACCAACAGTCAATAGAAAATGCAAAGGACGCTGTTACAACCGAAGATACAGCTGGCGAATCTACCGAGGATGACCTGGATGAAGTGACCCAGAGTAATTTGACTGAACAAACCAATAGTGAGTCCTTTTATCACCCGAGGGTATTTCTCTTTGAAAAGATGTTTGGAAATCTTTTCTAATTATTTGCCTTGATAGTTATCAATTTGATTTCATAAGACGTTATAAACGAAGGCCCTTTGGGTAGACGTTATAAACTTAACAATTGATGATGATAAGGGTTAATTACTACTCGAAAGTAGTTTGGTGGGTCGTTGGGTTTAATTTTTTCGCCAAAGATCCTTTCTGGATTGTAGATCCTCGTACTACCTTCAACATCAGGTATAGACGTGATTCGTTCTTTTGGGACTTATCAGTATACCGCCAGTGCCGGGATTCGAACCAAGGCCTTCATACCATGCCCTTGGTATTGGGTGCAAGTACTCTATTGCCTGAGTCATCCCAGTGGTAGTCGGTCTTAACTCAGGAACGATGGATAGATTCATTGCTATAATCAGTATGGGCATTTTTTTCAACTAACCACCGATATGATATTTTTTTGATGATAAGGATTAATGACTAATCGAAAGTATTCTGGTGGGTCGTTGGGTTAAATATTTTAAGGACTGACTCGTAACAATTTCCCACAGCAAAAGATCCAGAAAGAGAGAATTTTTTTATTTTGTATCGGAAATATCGAGTCAAAGTACACTAATTAGAAGCAGAGTTAAGATAATTGCCATTTTTAAGGTCCTTCTTGCATAAAGATAGATTAATATTCTCAGAATAAAATATATATTTTTCGTGGTGCCCTTGTAATATCATAGCATTTCTAGGCTAGATAACCAAAATTGCGATTTTTATCAATGTAAAGGGGTAGGATTAACACCCTCTAGAATTCAGATAACCTTAATTCCCTAGTATATTTATGACATGTGTCAATCAGAAAGAAATCTGACATGTTTTTTCCCTGTAACTATTTGTATCATGTTAAGGGCAATATAATCAAAAAAAATCCTTTGAGGCGAATTAGCGAAAAAAAATAACAAAATGTATCGTCCCTCGTTTGAATGTACGTTGTTCAAATAGAGAATAAATAATAATTTTTGTTTTAAGCAAGCATAAAAATTGAATTAACGAAACTATTTTTGATTGTTAAATAATTTGCAAGGTTCTAACTTTTGGTGGCTGTTCAATATAAATCATATGGACAAAATAATTTTAACTAGGGTTTCAAAGTAACATGAACTATTTATTGTTTGAAGGTGTTTCCATAGGTACTAGAAAAGTAGTTTTTCTTAGTTAAAACTCGATATTAAACAGTTTAGTTATTTCGTTACCTAAGTTATTCCTTAGTGGATATGAGAATTGAGTTCTTTCAGAGTTCACTCTATTCTTGAAAATACGACTCATTGCACATTTGGTTTGCAAAGATTAGGTTTTGCCTTGCATAATGCGTGAAGGACCATGATTTAATCCACTATTTAAGGATCTTATTTTGATTCTTCACATAAATTTCTTCTCAAGATTCTGTTGAGAGTGCCCAGTATTGAAATTACTTTTTTTAGCAAAAAATATTTATATTTGATGAAATAAATGTTCATTCATCCATCGTGGATTATAATAATAATGGGGATTGGCGACAAGAGGTTTCGAAGATGGGTTGATCTTTCTCTTCTTCTGTTCTCTTTGAAAATTGAAAAGGGTGTAGGGGTCTTCCCTTCGTCACCGCACACATAAAACCAACTATACTCAGTCTCATTTATATATAGGCTAGACTACTCTCTGATTGGCTCTCTATAATTAGTCAACATTTTCAACTCTCTCCTCACCCAAAACTAAAATCATTTTCTTTTATTGACCAATGAAAAACCTTATTAATGAATTTATTTTAATTTTTGAAA
>JJOG01003849.1:0-15664 GCA_000715275.1 Gyrodactylus salaris
GAAAATCGATGGCGGCCACTTGAATTTATTTGAATATGAATTTTTAACCCATCAGAGTCTCGACCATAGTAGATAGATTTAAAGCGCACGAAAGGTGGAAATAGCCTCAGATTAAGTTCTCGATCAGCGATTCCTCGTGATCTCATTTCGAAAAGCAGTGCCCTAATCAACACTTTTGTAATTTGATTTAATCTTCAATGTACAGTTGTGAATCAAATGAGCAAGGCACGCAATACAGAACCTTGAGTATTTTGCCTTCAATGGTGAAAAAACTTGAACATTTTACTGTAAATATCTATAAATCTAACGAAGACGTTTTTGATTGGATGCGAGGTGTTGAGTAGAGAAAGAAGAACCAATCAGAGAATAACGTGAACTATATGTTTGAGCGGGAGACTGGTTTGTGTGAGGGTCTCCCATCCCAATTCCTCAAGACAATTCTTCCGCATTTGAAACGTCTTGTCGATCGACTCCACTCCAAAAATCCTTAGAAAAAAAGGTAAGAGACGAAAGGCATAAAAGTCCCAATGCAAATCAAATAACTTAATCTGTTCAATATTTACATAAATTCAGATTGAGTAGAAGAACTTAAAACCTTGTACAAAATAGAACAAGCAAACTTTTTTCTACTCATAAAAAGCTTTTCTGATACCCTTTCAAAATCTCGATCTTTCATTACGAGATAAAACATTTGACATTCCATTAGCACATTTCCTTTACTGATTTCCTCCGAGTTGTAGAATGAATGCAAATCAACATTGCATGACCTTGAAGTGATCCAATTGTAGTTTGAATGCATCTTTGTATATATATATTCGGATGAACTGGTAAATCACGTTCACAAATGGATAGCAAAGAGTTTTTAATAAATTCACAAAAAACGAGCGAATACATCGTCGAGTACAATGAACGCTTGGCTAGCAACAGGTTGCCTGTCATGCCCAGTGGAGAGTTGAAGGCGGGCTACTTGAGGTCGCTGATACCGTGTATTGCGCCGGAAACTGGAGAGACGTACGATGCAATTCTAGGGGATTTGGACCGAGTGATAATGCCCGGCGTGACGCAGTGGCATCATCCGAACTTCTTCGGTTACTTTCCAACTGCAAAATCGTATGCATCACTCTTAGGAGATGTTGTTAGCGGAACAATCGCGTGTATCGGCTTCTCATGGGTGTGTTAAGAATGTTTCTTATTTTGAAATTTATATTCATTCAAAGAGGGCTTGACTTCAAATGAAATTTTAACAGTCTTGCTCAATGCTCAGAAGTTCTGAGTCAGAACAGAGCCGGTGGCGTAGTTTCAAGTTTTTAGAAAATAATTTCTCTTTAATTTAAAAACGTAGGCTTCTTGTCCGGCTTGCACCGAGTTGGAAGTTATTGTACTGGATTGGCTAATTAGAGCCATGGACCTTCCGGAGTATTTTCTCTCGACTTCACAAACTGGAGGAGGTGTAATTCAGGTAATTAAACTTTATTGCATAATCGGTTTACTGGGAATAATGAGAGGCAAATTTAAAAATACTTTTTACATTCGAAAAAAACTGAGATTTAAATTCAGATAAGTACCTTGACTCCTTAAGCCAAAACCTCTCATTTTTGAGTTAAAAAGTTAAAAGTAGTATCATCATTTCCTAAAAATAAAAGATAAATTACTCAAAATTTTCGTCGTTTTTTTACTGCTAAATTCTAATCTTATAACTTATGAAAAATAACTTTATCTGCACATTTTTATTAACTTCTAAAGTATAGATTAAGAAAGGTGAATATTAGTAAAACATCGATTCTTGTGAGACCCCTGAAATTGGTGTTACGCACAGGGGGGGGGTCTTGTTTTATTTAGTTTTTTTTGTGTGGTCAAAGTGTTTAATCAATTTAAGATATTCTTACGTACTTTTTCATGAATCGACTTTTAACAGTCAGCCAAGATCCTTAAAAGGACTACAGTTTAGGAAAATGAGAAGCCTTTTATTTTGAAAAATAGAGATTTCACAAAATAGATACATTTATAAGACGATACGTTTGTTTTTTGATTTATTCATCACGGTTTCGACCCAGCACTCATTGTTGAATTGGAAAATATTAGTTTTGATTTCGAATAACTTCGAACTTTCAGCGCACATTTATCAATGATTTCTAATTTCACACTGGATTTGTGAATTTAATTTTATTCAACCGATTTTTATCGACTTTTACACCTCAAAGTTGTTACAGCTTAACAACGAATGTTTAGAAAGAATATTCCTTCCTTCAATTTTTTGAACTTTCTTTTTTTAATACATGAAATGGAAAAAGTTTCCAAAAGGACTTTTCTACTTTTGGACTCTAAGGTTCAAACGAATAGAGCACTATTTAAAAATACTTTTTCTCTGGGTCGCTCTAATAATGACCAAGCTAATTACTTCGAATCCAACATATGAATTCATTCCCATTTGTTGACAAGTCGTTTACATACAAGAGAAATAGCCTAATTTTCTCAACGCTCCAAAAAATGTCAAAGAATATAGTTTTTTCTCAATGTTTCCGAAAATTTCAATGAGTTATTTACATTCTTTTAATATAAAGGGATCAGCCAGCATGGCCTCAGCCATGATCGTGATGGGCATGAGGAGTAAATCGCTACGTGACAACAAGATCACCGAGCAGCCAGGAGCATTCACAGATCGTCTGGTGGTCTACTTCTCAGAGGAGGCACACAGCTCTGTGGAACGGGCATGTCAAATATCCCTAGTGCAGTACAGGCCGATAAGGTCCAGTCTAGGCTTAAACGCCGGCATGTGCCGGGAGGAGCTCGAGAGGCAAATAAGAGAGGATCTTTCTAAAGGTCTAGTCCCCATTATGGTGATTGGGACCCTAGGCACGACCGGGTCTTGTGCCTTTGATGATATTGAAGCCATAGGGGATATCTGTTAGTTTGCTCCAACATTTTAGCTTTAAATTAAAGAGGGTTTGATCAGAGTAGTTATGGTTTTTGGTCTTATATTCATGTACCTAACAAAATCCTTACAAACATCATAGTGGGACAAGTTCAAAAATTAATTCTCATAAATCATTTTGTGAGCCGCAATTTCATGCTGATTAAGAACCTGTTTTTGCTACTGACAAATTTTTGTATTTTGACCTTTCAATGCTCCTGTAGACATATCTCAGTAAAATAAAATGAAGTTTAAATGATTCTAGTAAAATATAATTATAATGTGATTAGTGTGACGAAAAGTATGCGTTGATGGCACTTTTGGCCGTTTAACGTTTCATCTTAGATCCTAGAAATAGGGGTTTTTGCTTGAAATATCTCAAAAATAATAAATTTCTAGGCATCAAGTACAACCTCTGGTTTCATATTGACGCGGCATACTTTGGAACTGGCCTCTTGTGTCCAGAATATCAGTACCTAGCTGAAGGAATAAAAGTTGGTTTATAAATTTTACCAACTGTATTTGAGACCAAACCAAAAAATTAGATTTCTAAAAAAGTCTATATTTTATTCAAATCTGATAATATTTGTACAGAAGAGTGCATTTACCATTTTTAAAATTTTTAATTGATAAATTAGTTCAATTTTCTGCATTTATAGAATTGGATGCAATCTTTCTGATTAGAGTTACCAATCAAGGGAAAGTAATTAGTTATCAATAACCAGAGTTGGAAGTGAGCACTTTCAATAATAGCTTTTTAAAGATGAATATGCTTTTCTAGCTCCTTTTGGTGCTATGCATACTCGCAAGTAGAAAATAGATACTCTAATGCATAATTCTTCACAGAAGGTTGATTCATTCAATTTCAATCTTCACAAACTGGGTTTAGTCATATTCGACTGTTCCATTCTCTACGTGAAGGACAAAAGGATTCTTTCTGAATCTTTCATCATAAATCCCCAATATCTTGTCAACGAATCCAACGAAATGCCAGAATATCGAGTGAGTACCGACTGGGCTGAATATCTTGTCTCCAAAGTTTCTCGAGTACAGGTTAAACCAAATGCATTTCTATCAGATTCATGAAAAAAAATGGGAAATTTATTTAAATTGACGAAGTTGTTAATTTTTTTGCTCAAGTTTAAATTATAAAAGGAATTCAAAATTTTTATAGATTAAAACCTTTATTTCAAAACCTTGAGAAAGTGATCAGATCATGAATTAAGGATTGTATCCTGTGGAATACATTAGTACTGAGAGGGTTGATATAACTGGTCGCATTCTCTTGACCTTCAATTTGAGTTTGCAATTAATTATAATTAAAAGATAATTATCTTTTAATGACACATGAATGCCGTTGTTGATTAGAAATTTTATAGGATGACTTTTTATGTATTTTTTATTATTAACCCTAATCCATAACTATACAGATCAATCATAACTATTCATTTTCAGGCTGAGTAATTTCAGGTTTTCTTTATAATTTGAAAAAATAATATTTACAAAAATTGATTAATTCAAAATATGGTATTTTCTAAATCAAGAAAGCTAAAATCTTTATTGTCAAATAAATCAAATATTTGTTCCTGAGTTTGCTGGATAATTTTTCTTGAATATTATTCTCTTGTGAGAGCTTCTTTGAATGAATAAGAAACAATGGGCCTTAATTCTAAACTATTTTCGCCTCTCACAAATAACTTTTACCCTTATTCTTTACTCTAATTATTGACAAAATGCTCATTTTCCTAGCACTGGGAGATAAACCTCGGCCGACGATTTCGCTCTCTCAAGATCTGGTTCACCCTCCGCGCCCATGGCCTGTCAGGCTTTCGTGATCACGTCCGAAAGCACACTAGAATGGCGAGACGTTTCGCTGATCTCATCGAATCGAGCGACCCTTTCGAAGTGGTCAACAAAATCGATTTCGGCCTAGTCTGCTTTCGAGCAAAGGGTACAGATGATTTGAATCGCAGGCTCTATGCGGCCATCCAGAAGGAGCGTAAAATCTTCATTGTCACCAGCTCCTTCAAGAGCGGCCGGGATGAAAAGTACTATCTGCGATTTACACCATCCATTGCAACTGAAGAGACCAATGTCCAATTCGCTTTTGAGCACATTTCATCTACTCTTCAGAGTTTAGAGGTGAAGGAATAAACTTCTTTTTTTTTGAAAATTATTTACTTTTTCGCTTTTATTTCAACTCAAAATGGGATGAGGGAACAATTTAAATATAAATAAGATAAACTTAAGAAATGCAAACTTTTTGTTTTTAATTATAATTTTTGTTTCATAAATATTATTTTGTAAACTTTTCATTTTTTAACAAGTTTTTTCTCAAAACCCTTTCCAACTCAGCCTTCCTTCTCGCTGGCATTCACAAGCTTTGGCGCATTCTTGATGAAGGATTGGGAGATGCGAGACTTCTTTAAGACCTGCTTCTGTTGCACTGTGAGATCTTGCATTTCAGCGTTGAGCATCTGGATCTCCTTCATCATGTGGAAGCTGGGCAGTTTCATTGTGATTTGTAGGCGCTTCTCATTCAAATCGCAGCCGTTCAACGTCTTCATCGCAAACAAAGCCTCCTCGTAGTTGTTCATTGTTATAAAGGCGAAGCCCTTGCATTGACTCGTCTGAGCGTTACGTACGACAAAGACATTTTGGACGGCTCCAAAAGGCCCGAACAACTGCCAAAGTTGTTGGTCCTCAACATCGGCACTAAGGTTCATGAGGGAGATTATCCAACCTTTTGGTTGAAACTTTCTTGAACTCATTAACGGTGTTATGAAATCAGTTGAGGATTCAACATTGAATGAACTTCTTCTCTGAGATGGATTCATTTGCCTCGGCTTAATCTGTGACTTTTCCGTTAAATGTGCAGCTTGAAAGTCGCTCAATTGTCTGGTAAACGGCTTAGCACCCTTAATTATAGGAGGTGTATTTGCATATTTGACGATTAACGGTTCGTAAAAGTAGCCTTTCTTAAGGCTGCACGGCAATTGTAAATCATTTAAGCATTTTATGGCCACATCTGCTTCGTTCTTCTTGTCGAATCTAACGAAAGCGATGCCGCGTGAGAGCCCAGTCTTGCTGTCATAGAGAATCCTTGCCGTTATAATCTTTCCGTATTTACTGAATAAACCTTCAAGTTCAACTTGTCTCATATCCTTTGGAACGTTGCAAATATAGAGATTCGCTCCCTTAATATCATCAGAGCTTGGTCTTGCAAAGGACACCTTGATGAACTTCTTTTGAATCTTATGACCGTTGTACTTTTCAATAGCGATTTCGGCGTCTTTTTGATGGTAGAACTTGACAAACGCATAACCTAGGCTTTCATCAGTCAACTTTTCCCGTATCAATTTACACGACTCAATGTTCCCACAGGTTAAGAACAACTTTTTAACATCCTCTTGCGTCACTGACGGTGGTAGGTAGTTCACAATGAGATTACGCCTAGACAACGTTTCCTGGGGATATTCAGCTGAATTTGAAGAGGTCTCTGAGTTCATACAACACCCGGAATCATCGTTTACATTTGGGCTGGTGATAAAGTCACCTCTGGCGTCAAATTTAACCTCAAAGCACTCGTCATTTGTTAAGTCCTTGGCGTTATCTCCTGATGGGCAATGGTGCGGCCTCTCCAACGGTTTGTTACTACTTGACATTTGCAATCTCAGATGTTTGAGAACGTTCAACAACAAAGTTTAAAATGAAAGAAATGAAAGTCTTTTTACAAATTCATTCAGACTTGCTTTCTTACTACTAAGAGTAGTGGAAAAGCATTTTTATTCTTCAACTTTTATTTTATTCATTATTCTTCAAAAAATGGCAAGCAAATTTGTTATTCATCTTTTAAACATTTCAATTTTTCAGATTTCTCATACTCTCAAACTTTGGCTTTGAACTCTTTATGAGAATTTGATCGCATAACACATCCTTGAGGGTGGCCGCTTCAGGCTAAAATTGAGGAGAGTTTAAATTTGAATTATTTTTAGTTATAAATCGACTCACCTTATCTAGCTTTGATCGATTATTTGAGAACGAGGATTTGATATTTCCTGAAAATGAGCATATTAATATTTCTTAAATTCTACAGAAAATTCATCAAAAGGAAATTATTTCTTTCATGTTAGGTATAATCAAGACTTGATCAAGCCTTTGCGTGCCACGTGGTATGCTATCGTTTGATATAGATCTCTTTTATTTTAATTCTAAAATGGAAAATAATAGCTCTAATTTGTTATTCAACAATAAAGCATTTTAATTCCTAATTCTGTTCTTAAAAAGGCACATAAATGTTATGTCATAGAACTGAGACATGAGATAGGCGACCAGAAATATTTAATAATTCTAAAGTTATATGTGTTTTCCGGAGCCAAAATATGTGATTCAGCAAAACTATGCAGGCTGTGAATTCTATCGAGAATAGATTAAGGTTCTGTTTAATCTTGAGAACATAAATTACCATACCGACTCCAATAAAATCATCTTTCAAGCTATAATGACGGGTAAAAAGTATTTCATCCTTAGCATGCTGAATAACTTTTATTTGAATATTATTGTGTTTTGAGAGCTCTCTTGAAAGAATAAAAAATGCAAGGTTTTTTAACCACAAAAAA
Source organism: Gyrodactylus salaris (assembly GCA_000715275.1). NCBI lineage: Eukaryota > Metazoa > Platyhelminthes > Monogenea > Gyrodactylidea > Gyrodactylidae > Gyrodactylus > Gyrodactylus salaris. The sequence continues at coordinate 7,531 of JJOG01003849.1, forward strand.
GTAGTTATGAGGGGTCAATCAAGTGTAATATTATTACAAGAGCTGATTAGATGATACAATACCACACAACCGAGTACTTCCCTCAACACCAAGTATAGAAGCGCTTCGTCCTTTTGGGACTGATCAGTATACCGCCGGGGCCGAGATTCTATACCAGGTGTTGAAGGTCTACGATCCTCGGCTCTTTGATATTGTATCTGGACTATTCTTATGAAAAAATAAGCTCGCATCTGTCGTATGTGTACTATTATTTAAACACTCTACCTTTGAGTAATGTTGATAAAAATTGTTATTTTTACAAGTGAATTTGGATGGCGTAATTTCAATGTTTTAGGATACCGATTACAGTGCCTAGGAGGAATCTATTCCTCCATAACAGAAGGCTCTATAACGCACCTACATTGTACACATAGAATAGTTGAGCCAACGTTGCTAAATAATCTGTACGTAATTATGAAACAAACATTATAACCTGTATGAATAATTTTATTTCTATGCGTATCCAAGAAAATAAATTCGCGTCAACATTACATTTTTGTGAATTTTCCAAGTAAGATTTATCGTTGGCTAAACTGCAGAAACTAGAAGTACATTATCAGATGCGAAGCTGAATAATTCGCTACTCACTAATTGGTTTCGGAATGAACTCAGTTGCAGTTTCACGTAGTTTCTGATACTTTTCATCAAGTTTCTTCAAGGCGGCATTCTTCAGCTTCCTCTCCTCCCGCAGGAGATACTGCAGATGATCCAGCTGCTTCGTGTAATTCTTCTCATAATCAACGTTGGTCTTGATCACATTGCTGATTTTCTCATTTTGAACTGTTATAATTCCATTCATTTCACCAACTTGCTTTTGCTTACAGAGAGAAACAACAAGAGATTATTTGTATGATATACTCTTGGGGTGTGAAACGAGAAAATATTTTCTTAAATTTCAATTAGAATTAGACAACTACATATAATACCATGGGTCTTTTTCAATCTAAAGTATTCTAAAAATAATTTCTTGCCTGATTTTACCTTTTTCTGCCTATTTCTTATGGAAGATTGAGTAATTGATAGGACTACTGAAGAATATGCATGGTAATCTTAGAAATATGCAAAGATACACTTTTTACTGTGTAAAACACGTAAAAGATTCGCAAAATATATGCAAATCCGGACAAAGTTCTTTCTGAAATATGCATAATTTAGAGAAAAATATGCATTTGGTAGCCGTAGTAATTACAATGAATAATTTATACATTTTTACTCACAAGTTCCTCAATTTGAACCTGTTTTATTCTGTACGAATGCTTCTCAGAGGCCTCTTTCCTTTCAAACTCTTCCTTGACACCTTTTCGAACCTTGGACTGAAAAAGTTTTGAGACAAGTGGCAAGATTTATTCGTAAACTTCAAATAGTCATATAATTTTAACCTCAACCTATATAATGGTTAAATTTGACATGAATATAAATTGAGTTGTGATCTATCTGACCCTGAAATCACTTTTTTATCTAGCCTTTTTATTCGCAATGTTATCAAGCGTTAAAGTTTACAAATTCAAAATATTTCAATTTCTTCCTAACTTGACCATTCGTGTGGGAATATTTGTGGATCAAGAACCTTGAATAACACAAAGTTAATACAGATGTAATTAGAACTCAAGAATTATTTGTTTCATTTATAAAGGGACCTGTTTTTAGAAAAAATAACGTTTGTCTCATTTATTGTGTAATTTTAACGGATTGAGCTTTAATTACGGCAACATGTGATAAAGAACCATAGAAGATCATTTCCACTGATTTAGCCAAAGAAATATGAATGCACACTTTGATTTAATGGACTAAATAATTCTGTTGTTTATTCAAAGTGGCCCGTAGTGTTAAATAACGTGGATAAAGTACCTCGTTATTCAGTTTATTTTTCAATTGTCGAAACTCCTCGTCACTTTCAATCAGATAACTCTGCAATTTCTTCAGTTCCGATTTATGTGTCCTTTGAGCTTCGTCGTAGAGTGCGATTTGATGACAGACCATCAATTGTTCCTTATCCAGTCTCTCTTTGAGGATTGTCACCTTGAAAAACATTCAATTTAAACGTACATGTCTAACGTTGAAATCATATTTTTTATCTTTCATATAAAAAATCTCATGACTTTCTATTTTTCTTTCTTCAGTAGTGTATATTGAGATGAATCAACCGAATACTTTAAAAACCTAGTTATTACAGTGGACGTAATATATAAAATCTCTCTTAAAAATCAGTAAGGCGTAAGTCGGAACTTGACAAACCCTTCACTTCTTAAAAATTTCTAGGTAACATTAGAAATTAAAAAAAAAATTTCAACACGAATTAGGGCGAATGATTAACTCAGTCAAAAAAGCTGACCTCTTTTTCTAGGGCAGTTTTCAGGGCAATCTTATTCCAAATGGCGATTGAACGAATTGATCCGATCATCTTCTCCTGAGAAAGACACTTATCATGCAGTTCGTTGACCTCTTTCAAAAGACGCAAGTTCTCTGTTGCAAAGTGATCCGCTAAGAAATAAGAGAGAATCATTCTAAATGTCACCAAATTAGTTAGAGTACCCCAAAGGGCCAGATCACTACTCGTTAGTAGAATAAAAAAAATATTTAATCAATAAATGGATTACAGTATTTAGAGTCAGTTATAAATTTTTCCTACTCATGAGAAGAACACCAAAAATTTAAATCATGAAACATGGTTTTGGGATTTTTTTGGAAACAAGCTCCAATTTCGCAGATCCACGTCAGAACTCTGCATCGCCTTGGATCATGTAGTCATAGGTCAACCTATATAATCCAAGCTGATGTAGAGGTTTGATGTTTCCAAAATACACTAAATCCAGAATTTCTTTGATGAACTTCGGCTTGTCTATGATGGTTAGAGCAATCAAAAAGAAAATTCTGTAGAAATAATGATATCGTTCGGTGACACTTTACCAAGTACCCGATTTTCGTTTGTATGAGCCAACGAAAACACTGCGTTCTTTCAAAAGAAAATTGAATACATGAGATGGTGAAAAAATAAATTTCTATGAATCAAAATTTTAGATTTTGCTGTGCTAATGAGTCATTTGGGATGTATTACTCGTATCTAGCATCCAGCAGAACTTACAAGCGTCGAATTTTATGCCAGCCTTATCGCGAAACTTTACAAATTCACACAGCGTCTCCTCTTTGACCTTGGCCAATTTCGCGTTAATATTCTCCGATAGCCTGATTCGGTAGTTCTTCATGCGGATCTTATGATCAGATGCCAGGGAAATAAGTTCATTGAATTTTCCATAGAATTCTTCAACGGTTTTTTCGCGTATTTTATCAGAGTTACTCTTTGCACTATCGCTGAGATATTTGCATTTTGCATTGAGAAGAGAGTTCTCTGGGGAAGAAAAGATTCAATTTATGGCATTTATATCTTGACCCCCTTGGGACACTGGTGTCCCGTTAAGAAAAAGTTGTAAATACTACTAGAAAAATGCATCCATAAAACTCAAAATTTATCACATTTTATAGACAAAGGAATGAGCTTTTGATTGGTGTAATTATCTCTAGTTATAATTATATTCAAAGTTTTGCTAGCAACAAAATAAGTTTAAATCTTTTTCCTAACTTTTGAAATCTTCAGGCAAATATTGTTCTCGAATTTACCTCACTCATTATTCTGAAGTAAAAATTACAAAATTGTCAGTGTTTATATACCTGGGTGTACCCGAGTCAAGTCAAGAATCATAAAATTAAAAGAATTACTCATCATCCCTATGATAGACTGTATGAATCATATCAGCTTTGAGAATACGCTCATTTAGTGTGAGTATAGAAGGAAGGTTTACCTTTGAGTAGATTTTGAGCTATTTCAGACATTCGGAATTGTGCATTAACCTCCCTTTGATTTTCACTCTTCTTCAAGTCAACTTTCAGAGCTTCTATTTCGGCTTCTTTTTCATACAACTGTGCATGCTGAACTCGTACAACATTTTCGTAGTACGTTGAATACCTAAAATGGTCACTGGCATTAGTTCTCCGATACACTTACATCACCAGGAGTTACAGGTCAAACATCTGTAAGCTCAATTTATTTCATCATAAAGCAACAGCCAATAAGATTGCTTTATTCTTAAAATTAAGTTTAAAAGCACACTCATTGATTGACCAATGAAAAGTAGCAATATTATTGGTTAATTAAAAAATTTAATATATCCAACGTTTAATGTATAAAGCTTGATTTATCTTCCAAGAATCACCCCTCGGAGGTGACACCTGTCCCAAATATTTTTCTAAATTCAAAGTTCCTCCGATCCCGTATCAAAATCCTAATTTGAGATACAGAAGCTCAAGTGGTAATTGATTTTAAAACAAACTGTTCAAAGCAATCCTTTTGAAACTTCATAAGTGGCGGTTCTAGTTTCTTCATCATATTTTCTATGTCATCAGGTTTTATTTCATCGCCTTCTCTCTCAGTTTTTGTCAAAAAATCAAGAATTACTGTCTTAACCTCGTCTGACATTGAGAACCTCTTGACTTGAAATGGTTTCTTTGAAATCTACACAAAGATTGGTTACTTATAAGCATGTTACAAGATTTTTCTAATGAATAATAAAATTTAGTTTCACAGATCAACTCACATCTGTCTTCCAAACGTCGATCGGTAAATGGCTGGGATCAGATCGCAATTCTTTATTGACTATTTTTATCTGATGAGACAATCTAGACCGCAGGTTCTTGATCATGAATATTTCAATGATTTCAATTATATTTATCAGCTATAAATACAAAAGAATTAATGTTTGTCTAGAAAGATTTAAGGCGAAAATGCAAGAAAATGTGACAGAACAGCGGCTCACCTGTCTATGTTGGATGACGATATCTGGTACTCCTTCAGTTATAAGATAAATATCCTTGGATGTATACGCGGAATAGCCAGGGGAATCTTTATTCACAAAAGACGTGGAAATATTCTTTAGTAAAGGATTCAGGAGTTCTTGATTGTAAACCTTTCTATAAATTTCAAAATGTTAATCCTGATCTCCAGAAGAAATGCCAAGGAGTTTTCATCTAAAGAGCTGCTCAAAGAGGGTATTAAATTTTTTTTCATGTCATAAAGGGCGTTTTCATATCTTATAATAAGTTTATTAAGGTACCTGACAAGTAGGGCACTGCTTTTTGATTTTACCTCTTTTAGATCGCGCAAAATCATAATCTAGACACGATTTCACGAGGAACTGAGTATTAAATATTTATTCTAGGTGTTGGAAAGAGGCCAAAATAATTTTTGTATGAAATCAATTTGAACTTGCGCCGAAACTTAAACCAAGATTTTCTCGACTATCTAAAGATTTTGTGAGAGATGGGAGTAATATTTGGGAACTACATGAAAAATGCTATCCTTTAGAAGAAACGTTCTCAATTGAAAGCCTTTTGTTAGGAAGATGTGACTGATGCGCGATATCTAGTTTAAAATTAGCCAGAATTTCGAAATCTGAACGGAGAATATTTCTCAAACAATCTGATAAAGGAGCGGAATAATTTGCTTGAACAGAATTTATCGATATTTCCATTCAGTAGCCTTTAAAGAGCGAAAAAATCGATGGCGGCCACTTGAATTTATTTGTACATGGATTTCTCGTGATCTCATTTCAAAAAGCAGTGCTCTACTCACAAGTCATTAAACAATTATTGATAATTCAAATTGACCTCTTTGAACTGGGAAAGAGTATCATTTTCTCGGCTAGATACCAATCAAAGTGGTATATGAGTTTTTGAAGAAAAATCTATCTCAAACATATTCTGACGAAAAGTTGACGGGAACTCACACGAATTTCAGGAAATTTTCTTTCCTATCAAGATCAACATTCAGCTTCATCTTGGACCAAATCCTCTTCATGACCTTGATTCTGTAGCATATGCTGAGATATAACGTCATCAATTTGCATTTATCGTACACATTTTGCACTTGTATTGTATTGAGTTCGAATAATTTATCACTGTTGACATCATCTGAGAAAAGATACCTCGTTAGACAACGCGTGATATATATTCAGTTGAGGCATTTTGTAACGGGTTTTATTAAAGATTTTGATAAGAATACGCCATCCATCAATAATTTGGAGTGTCATGTTTTTGTAATGTGGAAGATAAATTCTCACATTATACCTCAATTGTTGGACACTTGGGTGAGATAAAACTTATTATCAGAGCATCGCAAAGTCTATTTCTTAAAAGACAATCAAAGCTTTTTCTTTAAAAAATCCACACCTTAGATGAGAGGTTTGCATGAGAGTGGTACAGGCTTCCTCTACAAAGCTGTATCTTATTTCATCATACGGATAGGCACTCTAATTTAATTTACCAAAATCGCTTATTTCAAATTTAGTTGGACCTCAATAACTTCTGTTAGAAATTTATTTTTCGAAAAAAATGTGAAGCCCGATTACTCATTCGAGAGCGTTTGAGCATTCTTATACCGTTGAACCAGTGTGAGTCACATGAAAAGTTGAGGAGGTAGAAATAGTTTTCTTTACTTATAGTTAACAGCTGCTTCTCAACCACGTCGCTGAAGCTGATCATGCCAGATAGGGCTTTTGAGTGCGCTTCAAATAGGTTCAAGTCACCCTGCTTTCCCTTGCTCAGTGGGAAGTCCTGACGGCGGTTCTGGAATCGTCTCGATAGAACATATGGAAACAGCTCGGTGTTGTTCGTTCCGCTCATGGCCTCGAATTCCCAGCCATCGTTAACGACATCTTGCAGAGTTGAATTCATAGACATGAGTTCTGCATGGAACAGGTTTCTAGAGAAAGAAAAGAACTCTCAATTCTCTTGGAAGATTAAAAAATGTTCAATTTCGCAGGTAGGTTTTGTCTCTTTTTTATATTTTACTAGAATCAATTTTGTATAGAAAATTCAAAAAAAAAATATGATATTCTTGAGAAGAATGTAGTACTCATTACTATGGGATCTCCTAAAATATGCTCAATTTAAAACTTCTTTATTGGACATCCAAGGGGACACTCAATTGTGAAAAGTTGAGTTTTTTCTTTAATCTTCAAACAGGTAGAGTTTCCATTAAAAATTCTTTCTAAAAAACACGATTTTTCACGTAACTGAATAATCTGGAAATAAGCTTCACCAAAACGCAGAGCCTTAATGGCAACGAGCCTTCTCAGTGCGGTTAACTCACGATTCGGATTTTCGAAGGGATACCAATTGCTCTATAATCAAATCGCCAATCATAACATGACAGGGAAGGCTGACAAATGGGCCGTATTTCAGGTTGAATTTGGACCATTCAAAGTTCTCCGGAGAAATCTTTTGGTAAATCTCATAGTGGTCGATGAAGTCTTCGTTGAAGAAGGTGAGACTTTGATTGTTTTCTTTATTCATTGCACTCAGGACAGGGTTTATTAGATATTGTAATGACTAGAGAATGCAAACATTTACAATGTGGTTACCTAAATCTTTGATATTCATTTAGATTAGCTTCCATAGACTTATATTCTTATAAAAATTAACTGCTTGTTGAGTGAGGTCCATGATTGAACCCACTATTTTGATTTTAATAATATCACAGGTAAAGTTCTCTTGGAAGTGTGGAAAATCAACCTTCTGATTTTCAAATTTTTCAAAATCAAAATATAATTACTGTAATGAGTAGGCTCTATGAACATTATGGCACTGCTTTTGAAGAATAATTCTGAGGCTATTTCTATCTTTCGTACGCTTTAAATCTATCTACTTTGGTCGAAACTCTGATGTATTAAAAAATCCATTTGTACAAATTCAAATGGTCGCCATCGATTTTTAAAGGCTACTGAATGGAAATATCGATATATTCTGTTCAAGCAAATTATTCCGCTCCTTTATCAGATTGTTTGAGAAATATTCTCCGTTCAGATTTCGAAATTCTGGCTAATTTTAAACTAGATATCGCGCATCAGTCACATCTTCCTAACAAAAGGCTTTCAATTGAGAACGTTTCTTCTAAAGGATAGCATTTTTCATGTAGTTCCCAAATATTACTCCCATCTCTCACAAAATCTTTAGATAGTCGAGAAAATCTTGGTTTAAGTTTCGGCGCAAGTTCAAATTGATTTGCATACGATTTTCATACAAAAATTATTTTGGCCTGTTTCCA
>KL567009.1:6681-19087 GCA_000715275.1 Gyrodactylus salaris
AGCCAACAAAATGGGGAGTAAAAGTGTTTTCCAGGAACGCACAAGACGGATTTTTGCACGAAGGAAAGCTCCTTTGCTAGAGAATTCCTTTGGAAAAATTTGCAGTGATTATGTCCTTCAGGTTTCAAAAGCTTTGCCTGCAAATCGTAACCTTGGTTTATGTTTTGACAATTGAGAAGGGCATTCACTCAATTGGAAAAATGAGATCTAACAGACTTGAAAAAAGGGGCCGAGCTCATGAAATTAAGTTACTTACAAGTAGCACGATTAAAATGTCTTCGATTTAGTATAAGGACATATATGACATATATTATATGTCCATTTAAAAAAGTCCCTCAAGGAGCTGAGTTAGAGATAAAGTTTCAAATAAAGTTTGTTCAGAGAACTCTAAAATGTATAATGCCGAAGAAATTTTGGCGTCGAAAGGATTAAACAACCTGATCACCGTCCGTGACAAAAATAGATTTTTTTGAATTAGTCATAAATTCGTAGTAAAATTATAATTTGCTACTAGAGTCTTTATTTTGTCAATTTCGTGTTCCGCAACAACTATTTTTGTATATAATTTTAGTTTGAATCATGTTAAGAATCCTTCCCTAAATGGGAATATAGAACAATGGTTAGGTTCGCGTTTCTTGACAAATTTTCATCTGAAAGAATATAAACTAGGTGTATTATCATTTGAAACGGGAGTTTTTTTCAATTATCAAAACAAATAGAATAGATCGGTCTATTATTATTGATAGACAGTAATTGTCACAAGGATAGACCAATAGATCTTTTCATTACACATAGGTCGAAAAATAATTATCACTACTCATAGGAGAAAAGTAAAATATTATTATTAAAGTATCATAAAATATCCTTTCAGACACAGATCTGCATGAAATTCGATCCGCGCAATAATATGCGAACAGGTAAAGTTACTTCAAAATCATTGCTCTGAAAAATATCTACACTCCTTCCTTCCAACATTGAAAACTTGATTTCAACTGAAGTGAGGTGGTAGAGCAAGAAACAGAATAAAATGTGTGTCAGAAAAGATATTTTGGAATAAGCATATTCTATTTCATTCCTATGTTTAGTGATAATAAAAATATTGTGTTATGAAAATATGGATTGGTCTATCCTCTGTCTGTGAAAAATTAATTTGACTAATGATAATATTCCCTATGTCTTTCAATCTGTTCTGTGTGGGGGGCCTAAAATAATTTAATTACTCGATTTGCGTTTGGCTTTATGAGAGGTTTGACTGGTTGCCCAACCGTATTCGTGGGAGCTGCTTTTGCGACGTTTTTGAGTTCAGGATTGAGGGTCGTGTCAATATAGGTGCCAATAAAGTTGCACATTCTCTCATATTCGGACATGTTGAGACATAGCTGGACCAGCTTATTCAACGTTGACTTGGAGAGGTCTATATAACGCTCCAAGAGTGTTTTTATATCTTCTAGTATTAGAGAATTTGTAGCACTGTAAGGAAAAATAGGACATTTTTAGGATCTCCGAAGGCTCATGTACACATTATTCTGTCCAAATTAGTATTTCAAAGTCTTGATCAACAGTTCGCTGACTGTGTTTAACCCTCCTAGGCCTACAATAGCATTATTGTTACATCTCACTAGAAGGCTCATAACTCCGACAAGAGGACCTCAATAATTACAGCTGTTTGAAATTTGCGCACAAAAATAATTTGAATTATTATTTTGAAATTTATTAAATCTAGAAACTGCTATAACTTTTCTAATTCACATTCAATTTTTTTGTAGATTGCTCATCGAATTATATGACAAGTCAAAAATATTTGATCTGGTAACTCAGATCTCGGAAGAATTTGAGGTTTAAGATTTTTTTTGTAACTTTGAAAGGAGAACTTTTTTTGAAAAATGTTTTAAAAAAAAATTTCTTTTGAATTTGCCTTACTAATTGATCTGCAAAAAATTCTCAAAGTTTTCCTATGCTTATGCCTAGGAGGGTTAATGAGACTTGTAGAAAATAGAATATATAAAACAATCTCATGTAATACTTGGTTCTAAGCTTACCGATTAATATTCTCCTCTATTTCTGTGAGAGATATGTCAATGTTGTTATTAAAGTCCTTGCACTTTTCAACAAATCGTGTAATCTCAACATATAATCTCGGTACCATCAGCGAATAGTGAAGAGTCTTTGGATATTCTGTCGGGATATCTTCGAGGATATACTCTTGTAGACAACCAGTTATTTCGTTTGGTGATTTAAGAGTGATGAATCCATAGTTGTCTTCTCTGAATATTGAGTCGAATCTGGAAATATGAAGTATAATTAGAAAATTGCATTTATTATCATTAGTAGACCTGCTCAGTGAAGAAATTCAATATATTATCGATAAGGGATCCATTATTATCAATTTCTAGCTTCACAATTAAAATTAAAGTAAAATTTTCGAGATAATTCACAATTTCCGTAATTATTAGGTCGTTCGTTAAGTAATTTCGTATTTTTGGTTAAACGTAAAATTAAATTTTTTTTCACCAAGATTATTCTTCATGTCCTGGTAAAAATCTGACGGAGCGATGTCAGGAGAATAAGGTGGATGCTCCATCCTATCCCAGTGCAGCTACTGTGTCATTAAAGAAATGTGGGACCTAGCATTATCCTGATGGAACAAAACATTTCTTCTATTCACCAGTGCTGAGAGTATTTCTCTTATTTTTGCATCGACTCCACTTTGGAGTAATTCATAGTTTATTAAGTCTTTATAATCCCACCAAACGCATAACCCTCTTCTGATAGGTTGTTGGTTTTGGCGAGATAAGAGGGGGATAAGATGAGATTCTCCAGGATTTTTTTCGATGAGAGTTAGATTAAAGAATCCACTTCTCATCAAAAGTTACAATCCTCTTCTAAAATGGTGCTTCCTCATGTTTTTTTAGCAAAGAAGAGCAGGCTAGGTATCGTTTGGTTTTATTCTTCTCTGTCAACACGTGAGGAACCCAATAATCAAGTTTGTGAACTTTTTCAACACTCTGATAAAATACCTTTTAAATAAGCTAGTTTTTTTCATGAAAGTTAAAACAAAAAACGACTTAATGAACGACCTTATATAAAGTCGATAAACGATATTTATATGTGAATTAAGTTAATTTTGCATAAAAATTATTTGTGTTATATAGAAATGCTCATTTTATTTGATAAAAATCTAAGTGTGAGATTATCGATTTAAATTTAATAAAAGAGAGTTTAGAATAGTTTATAATAGATTTGAACAAAATAGACCTCAAGTATTAGCTCTAGACAGACATTACTTGGTGTTGTATTCATTCTTCAATTTCACTTCGTATTTCTTCCTGATGATGGTGGTCAGTTCAGAGAGATTGTTCATTGAAAAGCCTAGGGAGAACATTGTCCTACAGAATAGTTCTGTGTAGTTCTTCAAGCGAATAATATCTTCGAGGGTGTTCGAGGGATTGCCAGCATTGTTCTCAATGAAAACCACGAGCCTTTTACAAGCTTTAGACCAGTTATCCTCCAGGGCACCTTGGAATATTGAAGAGGGAGAAGGCAATGTATGACGTAGGCATTCATCAACCTTGAAGAAGCCAATGATACTCGAGTAGAAAGACATGTAATCTTTCAACTTGGTCTAAATAATCAAAGTTTTTTATTAGATATAGAAAAAAAGTTTATTCTGTGAAATCTTAGTGAAAAATTAAGATTCCTAGCAAAAAGTTCTTCCAACCAACATTGTTTCTGTTAGATGCTTCAAAGTATCTATATTGGGAGTAAACCAAATTAAAGACTGCCAAAAACAAGAGATAGTTATCTTTCAATTAAAAATTTAGCTCAAATTTAATTTACTTTGTAGAAATCGGAGTAATTTTTAATTTAATTTTTTGTAAATTTATTCTCTGACTATTTATTGGAATGAAACTTTAACAATGGGTTCCTAATTCAGTAGTCTTTGTGAAGAATCATTAAAAAACGTAGGATTTGCTTATTTTGTAACCCACCCCAACCAATGAGATTACTTCATTAAATGTAATTGTATTCATTGTTCTAAACTTGGTACGTGACTGTCGTCAATTTCTGTGACTAATCATATTGCTATTTCCTTAATCTGTTTTGCGTGCTATTTTCTTTTTCATTAAACAGTACAGAATTCAAGCGCCTAAAGGATTCTCTGTATTAAAGAAAAATTGATGGATGCCATGAATGATAAACCACCTTGAGAGGCGTTTCGCCTTTCATAGGACTCATCAGTAGAGTAGTAATTTTTCATAAATGAAGAAAATAGTTCATTCATCAATGAATTCATTTTTGGCTTCGTAGTAAATTTTCAATTCTAGTTGTCTTTAACTTTCGTTGTCCATTCAACAGGTTGATATGGCAATCACTGTTAGCGGTCGTTTGAAAGTTTTTCTTGAAACCTCTCCCCCTTAAAGTTTAAACGGTTTTTTGTGGATTAACCAAGTTCAACTAGTTGCAGTCTCTTTAGTTAGACGCAAAGTATTGCCTCTATGTATCTCAAGGATTCTCTCTAATTCTCGTTGTAAATATACAGTAAATATACTGTATTTACATAAAGTTTTGAAAATAATGCATATTCTGTTGTTCATGCCCTACTGAAGACTCATGGTAAAATCTGATATATAAACTAATCTAATGACTGCTCTCATTTCAACAAACTATATTTTGGTGAAAGATATTAATTTAAGCTAAAATTCTTATTTAAATTAAATAGACAGTAATTCCCGTGTAGATAGTCGTATCTTGATTCTTGTTCTGTGTATAAGAGCTTCTAGTTTTTCATTCCGAAAAAGTCATTGTTGAAAATAAGATCAGTGCACATTTGAATTGCGTGAAGAAGCATTCTTTATCTAAATATAAATTTCTATTCTCTACAAGACATTTTGTTAATCAAAAACAGAGTGAATTTGAATAAGTTTTAAATTGTAATATGTTTACTGTCAAAATCATTCATAGTTTTCTCAAGAACTATTCGAGTTACTACATTGAAAGATTATTCTGCTTAGATTGAAATTATAAAAAAATTGTGGATTTAATCATGCTTAATCAAGCCAAGGAAAACCCTAACCCGCGCAATTCAGATGTGCACTGATCTTATTTTTAACAATGACTTTTTCGGAATGAAAAACTAGATACACAGATCATGAACCAAGAGACGATAATCTACATGGGAATTACTGTGTACAGTGTACATCTCAAAAAGCAGAAGAGTTACTAATCTTTTTCTTCAGTTTTGTGTAAAAATATTCAAAACTCTAGAATCTTGGCGTTTAGGGCTGAGAAGAAATTTAGTGATTACCTCTTGCATAGGCGATAGACTAAGGGTAAGCTCGAGTTGCTTCTTCCTCTGGTTACAGTAGTGCTTTTCGAATTCCAACTTTTCATTCAGAACTGTGTGGATATGCATACAACGATAAACTGAGGTAAAGTCGAGAATGCTATCGAGGACACTGAGCGACTCGATGGGTCCACTGTTCTCATCGACGAAACGACTATTGAATGGCTCATATTTCTTGAATAACTTTTCCAACTCTTCTATCTCGATTTGTACGGCATCTTTGAAGTAATTTGAGAATAAGTTGAGTATAAAAATGTTTTCGCTACCAAATAAATAAAGATATTTAGAGTTTGACATGTTCTGGGAGCGTTTAAATCTTGACCATTTGAACGATTGTGTGTATGTGAGTGACCCTCCTAGGCCCAAGCATGGAAATACTTGAAATCTTAAGAATTTTTTTTGCAGATTAATTAGTGAGGCGAATTCAAAAGGCATTTTTGTCTCCTTTAAAAGTTACGAAAAATTCTTAAACCTCAAATATTTACGAAATCTGAGTTAACAGATCAAATATTTTTTACTTGTTATATAATTCGATGAGCAATCTACAAAAAGAAAAAAATTTACCAATTTCGAATTTGAATTAGAAAAGTTATAGCAGTTTCTAGATTTAATAAATTTCAAAATAATAATTCAAATTATTTTTGTGTGCAAATTTCAAACAGCTGTAATTACTGAGGTCCTCTTGTTGGATTTATGAGCCTTCTAGTGAGATGCAACAATAATGTTGAAGGGTAAATAATAATTTTTTTTCCTAAATAACTCTATGATGAACTTATCACGTTAATATGATTCATTCATTAAACTATCAGAGATATCTGATAGGAATGAATTAATGTGCTGACGTTCAAAATAGAAAAAATAAATAACAGTTTTTGTACACAAATTTTTCATTTTCAGAATAACCAGCGCAATACTACTCAGAGAATGCACAATTGCCCACATGGTCTTACATATGGGACAAAAATATACTATTTTGAATATAGGACCAAATTTTAGTCAATCAGTGATAATTAGAGCACCCAAAAAATAGCAAAAATCATGAGTTAAAATAGCCTTTTGAGGTACCTGAAATAGCAAAATAATAGCATAAAATAAGCAAAAATAGCATTAAATCTTTACGAAAATCTCAAATTAAAAAAATTTACAGTAATGTACAAAAAGAAATTCATTTATCAGTATTATATTTTGCATATGAAGTACTTCTTTAATTTTTCAGGTTATTTTTAAAAATAATTTAGCATTTAAAAAGGTAGTAAACTTGTCCCAGCCTTGAATGGTCAATTCGCAATTCTTCATTATAAAGAATCTTTTTTAAAGATAGATGTTTCTTAAATCGAATGAGGATGAACTAGAAAATCAGATCCTTAACTTCTGACTCTGATGGGCTAGAAATTGACTTGGAAACCTCGTAACTCTTACGAAAAGAGAGAAATGGGAGTCTCGAAACTAATTTATCACTTGGGATTGACTTTTTCTCATCTATTTGTCAGATATGACGAAAAAAGATAAAACTAGCAAAAACTTATCTCATGAAGGAAAAGAGATGGAGAAGTATGGTTTTCGTCATTGATATTATAATGCTTTTTTAAATAACATGTTAAAATTAGAAAAAATCGCATTTTTGGTACTCTTGTAATAATGTATTAAGAATCCTGATTGGTTTTCAAAAATGGGATAGTGTTACAGAAAAAAATAAGTATCCTCATGGATTTTTAAAATAGAGGAAGCTGAAGAATATCAAACACATGGGTTTCTTCTAGAAATTTTTGAACTAATCTCCATTTTTAAATTTAAAATTTTGCGCGACACACTGAAATGAAATTGGTTCAAAGAGAAATTCACGCATATTTCAGGAATTTCCACAATGTGTTGATAATCTTGGAATTTCAAGTGCCTTTGCAAATCAATGTCTTCTCCTGTGTATGGTTTAACGAGATTAAGCGAAAAATGATGAAAAGCCTCATTCTCATGAAAAATAACAGAAATTAACTAAAAAAGCAATCTCAAGTAGAAGCTACATGGTTAAACGATTAATTTTTGGCATAGTACTAGGAGGGATATCCGTTATGAATGAAGTTCTATGAAATATGCAAGTTGTCTATACTCTAATGGCCCAATAGTTTAACTATGAGTTTACCAAAGCAACCCTTTGAGAGGAGTAAACCCAATTTAAAACTCAAATCTCGCATTAATAGTCCAAGAGATAACTCAGAAAAAGAAATCATGAAACAAATAAACTAAATAAAAGGAATGAACTTTGAAACTAGAATTTAACTCGTTGAAAATTGAAAAATATCTCACAGGAAATTTTTCAAAGATATTTTTGGATGTAATTAGGCTCACTTTCAAAATCCACATCGCTGTTCATAAGTAGCAACTAGATGTTTTACGAGTACAGCATTACTTATTTTAACCTTATCTGAGTACAGTATGTTGAAGCACATGTTTTTTCATATGTTTCATTTTTCGTTCAGGTACGCCCGTATTCTGTGTCCATTTTAATTCATTTTTGTGAAAAAAAATTTACTATCTCTCAAAAATATTCATTTAAAGGATCACTGAAACTAATCACTCCTACACGATAGGAAAAAGTGTACTTATTTACATGAATAAAATACGAGATGTATTTTTCCGCGCGACCGGAATAGTCTTACGAACGAATATTTATGAATTAAAAGGCATGAAGATAAGCTAGTTGCAGCTGTGGTCGCACAATTTTACATCTTGGCAGGTCAAAGCAATAAGAGGGCCAGGTTTTACAAGAACGATGGACAAGGGTTACTTGACAGGCGTTAGAAGCAAATGACAAAAAGGAATAGACGATCACCAATGCGTTAGTATAGATTAATCAAATTGATAAATGGAATGAAACTCATCCTTACTTGAACTCGAAGAACCTAAGGTCATGTTCTTATTGAATGTTAAGACATTCAGGTTACTAAAGTCTAATTAAAGAGAAATAATGTTATTCTTTGAAAATTTGTACAAAATATCCTGATGAAATTATAAAAGAGCGCATCGTTGAGCACCAAATTATTTTTTAAGCTCTAAATTTTTTCCGCCTAATTTTTTAACGTAATCTCCCTCATTATGTCAAGAAGAATCTAATTTTTTAATTTTCTCTACCACTTTAGTTAAAAGTTGATTTTCTAATGGCCGCTCTTATTTTCGTCTCTGATATTTCTATGAATAAGAATGTAGGCAAGTCCCAAACTAGAAACAAGTCTAAAAATCGTCTATGGTTATTAGAGGATGAATTAAACAAATTGAAAACTAAATAAAGTAGCCTCGTGATTGGGTATTACTCAGTAGTAATAGTTGAGGAAGCTACTCGTATAAGAGGCTCAATGTATTGTAATCGTGTGTGACATTCAAAAAAGAGGAACTAATGACAAATTTCTTTGACTTTTAGGGTTATCAAATAGTTGGTCAAAAACGTGTTAAAACATGAGAATGATATTGAAGGAATCGCTGCATTTATTTTAGAAATAAAAACAGTTTATCAAAATGAAAAATTTAAGTCCATCAAAAGTGCCTTTTCTAGACAAAAATATATTTTCTAAAATACAATAATCTCCTGAAATCTTTTCAATCATTGAAAATTACGCGATTATATTTTAAATCAAAATTATATAGTGTACGTGTACTTGTAAGTAGTCACACCAAGTACATTTATATATATAGTAGGAAGCTGAGACGTATTGAGTGATGCACATTTCACAAGTTAACGGTGATTGAGTTATAGGTTATAGCATACAATACTCATCCGTCTCCCAGTCGGTAGGGAACGGGGATAGCTGTACTGATGAGTCAAAATACATCAGGACGAAATGCAGTATCTACAGATTTCCCACTTTTATCTTTGAATGTGCATTGACTTGTAGTACCAATAAAATGAAAACTTGATTTTGAGAAAAAATGTATAATTTTATCGATATTTCAAGTACGTAATGTATTAATGAGATAAACATTTATAAAGAATTAAAAATATGCTCTCTGATAGTTGAGAAAAAGAAGAGTTTCTCTCTAAATTGATATAATTTTGACCAAACAAGACAAAATATTAGACAAATATCTTTTTGTGTTGTCAAACAAAACTCTTAATAAATATCTATGAATAGAATTTAAACTCACTAGTCAGTGTCAATTTTCTAAATGGGACGCCATCATTTTTCTCATTCTTTAGTGCAATTTCATGAGAAAAGTTCTCATCATTAATGAGAATACCATTTGCAACCGCTGTCTGACGTATGGCAATCTCCCCGATTTCGATAGATTTACTACGAATCTTTTCTAGGAACGAGGTGACCTCTCTGAGACTTGCATCTTTAATTTCCGAACGCAAGAGTGGAATTCTCTCTTGTATGGCAGATGAGAAGCAGTATTTTGTAACATGCGGCAACTTTTTTCTCTCCAGATTAGATAGAGACTTCAAGGCATGATATTGTCGTTTACTTTCAATGCTGTCTTTAATGGAACCATAGAGTTCCAAGACAGGAATTGCTGTCTCTAAGGCGTCAATACTCTTGTCTATACTATCGAGGGAAGATCTATGCTCAGCTAGTTGTGAAAATACATCGTTTAGCTAAGTAATAATGACAAACAAAAATCTTACAAATTTAACGGAATTCTTAAAATCAATACCGAGTTCAGTTAGAAGAGATTGAATTTCCTGCGTTTCCGACTGGATTTTGATTAACTCTCGCGTTGTCTCTGCAAAGCTGGATGAATTATTACTGCAAGCTTTTTTGATTTCATTATTCTTTATTCCAATGCGAGCGGTAATGCTTTCGGCAAAGGTTGCAACCAATTCTCCAATCGGGCCACCTCTTCCCATTTTAAAAAGGTACTCTTCATGATTACGAAGTTTACACAATACACTCGCTATTGATCCAGAGGAGCCAGCTTCGATTTCGTTTATTAAATCGTCAAAATTCAGATCAGGATTAATTTCATCAATCATAAGATTTTATAAAAATGCCAACGTTTATAACCGAAAGTGGGAATTTGAATTTTGGAAAATTGTTATAACCAGACACATGATTGAATGGTTCAAATACAAATTATGACTTGATAATGAGTATTCACATAGCTCTACTTTTATTTGTTGCATTTTCATTAAAGTTTTCTCAATCTGAAAATCGTTTCGTCTCACACAAATTCAACTTTTCTTTGCATTCTTCCAGTATCCTCTATCAAGTTAACAATTACACTGGCGTTTCAAACATTTTTCTCAGTTCCGTTGATGAAATAATTCGACTAAATCCTCAAGATTTCTCCAAAATACATCGCATTATAACAGGACCGCGTAATTTTTCGTTATTTTGTGAGGAAAACCAAGATTGCTCACACTGTTCTGTCATAACACTAGACTACCCAGCTGGTTATTCGTCCGAATTTTGTGGCCCCCGATTGACACATAATTATCTCAAGACATGGAGTACTTTGAATCCTTTTCATCACTCTATTCATGGCTTCAGCTCAAAAGTATTTACAGGATATCACATTTATTCATGTTTCAGCCTATACCATGGTTTTTGTGTCAAAATTCACATTGATAAATTCTCCGACAAGATTCCCTATAACATATTCGATGAGATGGACCGGATGATTCCTATAGTTGGTTGGAATCCTTCTGGAAGTGCTCGAATATTCGTAGACGATCACTTTCTCTTAATTGTCCATGAAACAGATCATTATGAATCGTTAAACCTTCTCGAAACCTCTTCGTACACTATAAGAGATCACAACTTTCAATATAATAACAAAAACGAGGAAAAACACTACTCAGATCTCATGATCAAGTCAACACCGCCAGATATTGATTATTTGTGCACCTTTAAGGCAAGATCGAGGAATGGTGTTGATTTCATCTACATTTCCTATAGGGAGAACGTTCCAAAGCATAATAAATCGATAATCAAGTTGTCTCGAATCTGTTCTGGCGATTACAAATTCTTTAGTTATGTAACAATCGATGGATTTTCATCTATTCATGGTTACACTTTTGACAATGTGAGTTAGACTAGAATAATATTGAAAATCAATTTTTAAATATTTTCTCATATAATTTGGTGAATTTCCTCAAGAATTGAAATCTTGTTGAACACTACCTAAAGTAAATTCAACTAATTAACAATTATAATGGTAAATATCAATCACTCGACAGAGGGGCTTCCATCATATCGATTAAAGAGAGTATTAGCTCAGATTAGAGAGAGAAAATGTTACTTGAAGAAAATTGAAAACATCTCTTCTTTTTGGGGATTAAATCGGCAAAAGAGTAAATGTTAATTTACATAATTTCCAACACAGATCACACAGAGTATTCACGGCAGGAGTGGAAGGCTTCTTGGGGAGTTTTTGTACAGTAATCCTCATTTTAAGAAGCCGATTTTCGAAACGGATAATGCAAAAGTCAACAATTTCCACCTTGATATTATGGTGACTTCGGTGAAGCTGCGAAAGACAAAGATGTCCGCCGTTTTCCTAACAGTCATTGATGAGGTAATAAATAATTTGCAATCTTTACTAAACAATCAAAAAGGGAAAAGTATTCATTTTAAGATGCTAAAATAGCTATTCATTAACCCGGGTGAACCCCTTGGTTAAGAAAAAGTTGATTTTTTTTCATGGATACTGTTTGTACCACGACGATTGAATTCACGATTTTTCTAATATCAGATTCAAGCCAGACTTATCTCAATTTGACGATTCGTTTTATTCCCTACAAAATAGTGCTTGATTAAGAGAAGCATTGGCACTTTCTGTCAAGTCTTTCCATTCTAAAGTCGTCCTATTTTTAGGAAGACTTTCAGCCAAATTCAGGACGACATCCGCACCCAAACCGAGATTAGATTTTTTTTCATTTGGCTTTTTCCCTTGATAGAGGATAAAATCTTGTAGAAAGCCATCCATCGAACATCAAGTTCTTCTTCATCTGATGATGTAAGATCTAAACCATCTTCCGAATAAATAACAGATTCTTCATCACTGGAGAATTGTAGAAAACTATCATTACAGTGTACCTCGTCTATAAAATCCATTTTGATAATGAAGAAA
>JJOG01003858.1:0-13930 GCA_000715275.1 Gyrodactylus salaris
ATATCATACTTAAAGTATTGGAGATCAATCTTCTACGACAGCCCTACAAATATAATACATTCGGTTGCCCTAAGAAACCAAACCTTTGCAAATATTATTTTTGCAATCAAATATTCCAAAACATCCTTTTTTTCTCCTAAACTCTTAAGGCAATTAGATGCGATTTTTCTTTATTTGCTCAATAGCTTATCAAATGAGTTCTTATCCTAGAAAACTAATTCCCGTCACTAATTAGAGGTTGATTATGAGAAATTAATTTTAACAAGGTTATTTTGATGAGTAATCTGACAAATCACTTAGTAAGAATCACTAAACCATGAGTAGATGCGTTGCTGATTTTCACATTAAGAGAATTTTATACATCACACATTTTAAACACAAATTGATAATTTTTAGCGATTAATGTACTTTTTCGAATTATTTTTGCACTTTTCTGGTAACCCTACACAATTTTTTTCTACATATTTGATCAAATTAGAACTCATCTCAGGAAAAAAAATGCCCTGTTGATAACCAAACCCACTCAAAGCAAGTTAGTAGACCGTGTAGTAAGGCATCATATTACCCAAGTACTAATAAGAATTCCGACTGAAACAATTCAATATGTTGCAATTCAACAATGTGACATGAATAGAAATACACTTTGTCTGTAGCTTGGAGAATGAATATCAAGTTAATTAATAATTCACCACAGATCAAATTCACGTATCACTGCCCTTGCTCAATATCAACAATGGGCAAGTTTTATTTTTTTTCACCACATTCACTCCGCCAGTCATATGAGGGACCTCGGTGTTTACGGATGAAGGGGGAGGTGGTCTAGGCAAGTCAGAATTAATTACCAAAATTATTAGATTTCCTCAGAATGTCAACTCAAGGGAAGAATGCAGAGGGATACTCCGAAAGGTAGAAGTGATATTTATCATCAATTATAGAATACATAAAGGAGGCAATTGAATATGGCCCGGATGTGAATTGACTAGGAGTGTACAAATGAGCAATAGGGCCAAAACATTCTTCATTAGACTAAATGAAAGAAGGCAGTTTCAGGACTTGTCGAGCGTTCTGAATGGGAGCATAAAAAGTTACTGAGCAAACGGCATAATCACTACTTATTAGTAGATAATAACCGGTCAAAATTTGAAAACTCGTATCTCTCAAATCTTGTCTCAAAGTTTCTCAGGATAGAAAATCTTGGAAGTATGTTAAAACTTCATTTGATAGAAAACCTGAAATAACTCAGTGACATGATTAATATTGGCATAAAAAAAGAGAAATTTATCGCAATAAAAATAAACACTCGTTAAGATATAATTAGAGTTTTAACCCGGGTAAACTGGTGTCCCGTTGAGACAAAGTTGAAAATACTACAAGAAAAATTTATCCATAAAACTCAAAACTTATCACATTTTATAGACAAATGAATGAGCTTTTGAATGGTTTAATCATCTCTAGTTATAATTATACAAGTATTCAAAGTTTTGATATCAACAAAAATACCATTTTAATCATCCAAAATCTTGAAACCAATGTAACTTTGATATTATACCCCGATTTTTTTTTGATTTATAGATGGTCACTCTAAGATTACTACAAAGTTGAAAATATTTCTAAATAATGCCCTGTTCTCCGTGAGAACTAAGTAATTCTTTTAAACTAAGGAAAATTTACAAAAATGTGAGTGTTTATATACCTGGGTGTTGAGCAAATCCACGTAAAAATCCCCAAACTGGCTTTTAAATGCAAAGTCATGCGCAGACTACCAGGAGATGATTTTTTATTGGACAGGGAGCCCAAAATTTAATTTGTAGAAGGAATAATAACAAGTCTTAATCCCAAGAGTTATTAGATTCAAGGTTATTCGAAGGGAAGATTGATAATCTTCAAGGAGTAATTAGAATAAGAGAGAGTGAGTGAAACATGCTGGGAAACGCAACGTGGATGGGGAAACAACTTTCTAATTACAACTCTATCTAAGCATTCCCAATTATATATTAAAGACACTATCCTAACCTCATCACAAGTAAAATGCTACCCTCTCCTTCCTCATGAATAGATAACTCCTCCTCGTGTATTTCTCCACCTCAGAAAGTAGGAGAACATGATTTTGGATAATCAGAGTGAAATTATCAAATTTCTCAGTCATTAAAATGAAAAAATTAAGGTGATACTTTTAATTAAAAAAGTATTTACTTCCCCGCCCACCATATCTGGGAGAGAAAATCCTATAAGGCCTCAGAGTTGAAAGCCTAAACAATATTTTTATTCCAATTTACCTTGTACTACTTGAAAGTAGGAATGGTCAGTTCTATGAGTAAACTTTGCAATCATAAAATCAAGTCTCAGGATGTGGTTTTTTGACAAAAGGGTTATTTAGCATTGCACGATAAGTCTTGCTTTTCACAACTCGAAGAATTGTAAGCCTTTTATTCTAAACAAAAAAACAGTCAAAGATCACCAAAGGACGAGGGTTCTGATCGGTTTGAAGCCTTATGAGTAGGGCTACCAGAAATAATTGAAAAAGTGCATTCAAGTTTTATATCAATATTCCTAATTAATAAATAAACAACTAATCATGATCATTCTAAATTAAAGACATCAAAGGTCAGAAAATTGTATAAAGAGTTGCTTCACGAAAAGAATGATTATGCCATTGTCGATGAATCAGAGAGGCACGTTTTTCACGTACAAATTACTTTTTGATAGATCAAAAATATTTTAGTGATGAAAATTAAAAAGTATACATTTTGAGCCCCTAAGAAGAACCAAGTTTATTTTCAGATATTCATACACGTGGATACTATCCACTGGATAGTAATTTGAGGAGTCCGTTGAAATTATCATTTTTGTAGTTTTTTCCTAAGAAAAATAAAAAACGCACCACATATTTTCAGGTTGCAAAAATATTCTGATAATTTTATCCATCTTTTCGTATTTAATTCACAAGAACGACAGGATGCTTATAGTCGATCGAGGGAAAGATGGTGGAAATCAATCTTAAATGGGGGAAAATAACGGTATAATCAGACGATCAGAGAGAGTAATACAATAAAAGTGTATAATCGACTTGTAATGGGATTAATCTTGCTTTCGGAAATGATATTTCCCCAATTAATAAATCGTATTAATTGTATTATTATGTTCCCAAAAGAACTCGATTATACGAGACGCTAATTGAATGTGGTTTCTGGTGTAATATTATCTCGACATTTAGCCTCCAACACGTCAAATATGAATCAAAAGTCCTCAAAATGTCCTGATTAAAAATCTGATTCATCGACAATGGCATACAGATTCTTCTCGTGAGGCAACACTTAATAAAAATTTTCTTTATGAATTGAAAAAATGAGTAAAAATTTTTATCCATCTATTTATCACTTAGGAATCTTGAGAATAATGAAGTTTTGTCCTAATAACAATCCTTTATTGTGGAAAGAATCTAAATTCATTCGATTTCTGTGTTAAATTAATCTACAAATAATCTTAGATGAAAAAGGTAATCACTTCAAAAAATGTTTTAAACAAAACTGGAAAAACATAAAAGTCACCAAGATTATGAATTTCCAAGATTTACAAACCCCGCCAAGGATCAAATGTTGAAAAAGATGTGTGTTAGGGGGTGTTAAATTGAATTTTTATTATTTATAATCGAAAAAAAGTAATTTTGGCTTCATTGAAATTTAAATGTCCTTGATATTGAGTGATAGCTCGAGAAATGTGAAGATATCAACGACGCTTTTTATCTAGAAAAAAATACTTTAAGCAACTTGGATCTCGTGCATGCAGCTAGGAAGGGACTAGAGAATGCTCCTTTTAGAGATCTTTGTAGATCTCAAGGTTGAGACTAGGGCAACCGAGACAAGAATAATAAAATAGAGATGATGTGTAAATTTTGGGTTCATGACTCAAAACTGTCTAGAGAAAGTAATGCTTGCTCACCTGCTTTGATGTGGGAATAGTGCCACCGTGACCTGCCTTCTTCTCAATGCGGCACAAGAGCGGCTTCTTCTGGCGCTCGTGTGCGCCGATGACGCCTTGTAGGGTTGCTATGTACTTGAAGGAGTGTAGGGGAACGACGCGGTCATCATGGTCAGCAGTTAGGACTAGAATTGACGGATATTGACCATCTTCAGGCATTTCTATGTTGTGCAGAGAGCTGTACCTAGAGAGTTAATCTAAGATTATTATGGCTACACAAAGTACTAAAAGTACTTTTTTGACATTAAAAGTAAAATGTACTAAAAGTGTGTAGCTCTAATTATTATTTTTGTATCACTGCTTACTTAAAAGTAGACATGATATCTCTTTAGATGAAAAGAATTCAATAAATAAGAACCATTTTTGAAAAAGATGAACACATTAATTACTTGATCAAGGTCTCAAAATCATTCTTCTCATCGGGATTCCCAAAGTCGGATATCCAGGCATGACCGATGGTGAACTTGTGGAATCGTACGACATCGGTGACTGGTACTTCGCAAATGACGGAATTGAACAGATTGGGACGCTGGTTGGCACAGACCGACACTAAGAGACCTCCGTTGCTACCGCCGCGAATGTTTAATCTAGATAGAATGAGCTAGATCAAATACATTACTTTTCAATTATTTCAACTACTTGCGAGTAAGGATTTTTTTTCAAATTGATTTTCCTTTTGTACGAATTTGTATCTCACATCGAGACATAATTTGCATAAAATATGATTTTATCTCAATTTATATTTTTGGCAAGATAGATTTTCATTCTTAGTTCAACTAAACTCAAATTAATTTTCAAAGTATTGAAGAAGGGCTTATAAATTAAGAATATTTGATAGCTATCATCGCCATGCTTAGAAGCTATTCCTATCTGGTTCGAGACAAAAATCAAGTCATTTTTGAAAAAAATTTAAGTCATATTTTACGTCCAGAAATAGTAGAAAAAGGAAGAAAATAGTAGGCCAGAAAGGTTCTGGCTAGAGATAGTTTTCGCCAAGGAATTTGAATTAATCGATTTAGATCAAAAAGGTTGATTTTCTTCAATTCATCATTTCAAATCAATTCTCTGATTGAACTCACAATGAGCTTTTCGTGTAACTCTTATTGATTAAATGCTCAGCAACAGATATAAAGTCATCATAGCAATTTTGTTTGAATTCCTTGCGACCCTTGTGATACCAATCGAGTCCGTATTCACTGAAAATAAAACAAAAATTATCATTAAATTAGATTGTTTTTCAAAATTATTCAAAAAATGGACAAAATAGAGAGTCAGAATAGTCCTGAGCAAGAAATATTTTAGAGCATTTTGAAAACTGAGAAAAAATCCGCAAATTATATTAGATTTTTATCAATTTACATTTGTGGACCTCATGTTTTCGAACAAAACTCTCAGGCCTCGGATTAGAATTTTAATTACTCTCCTGTTCTTGCTCTTACTGATAATCACCTCTTCTGGCCAATCTGAAGTCGGATGTGTATGAATTCTTCTAGAAACAATGAAGAGGTAAAAGAGGCAATCGGTCAGTATTTTGCCTCAGATGACTGTTTCTTTTGGAGGAGGGGGAGCAACTCAATGCTAAATCGTTGCCATGAGAGAATTGCATCCAATGAGGTTTATGATTTACAAGTTTTCATAACCTTTTCTAATATACAATATTATACAAAAAACATTTTTGGAACAAAGGATTTGCGACCTCTCAGAAAATATCTATTTAATTAAATGTAAGCGTATTTGATTTTTTAAATACTTTGGAAATCCTTTCATCTGATTGGTTGATTTGATAACTTGAAAATCTAATGAGAATCGTTCAAAATAAAATTTTAAATGTGACGACTATTTACAAAATCGAGCTTCAACTAAAAGAGACCAGACTAGAAAAGTGAAAAAAGCATTTCAATGCATTGTGCAGTGATAATGAGATTGAGAAGGGATCGGCTCACCTTCCTCCACGAATGTTGGCGACAACGTAGACTCCCTTAAAGTATTTCACAAACATCAATCGATAAATGGAAAATGAAGGAGATAGACTCAAATTGAAGCCTCCATAACCGTATAATTCACAAGGCCTTGGACTGACTTCTTTATCAGCACCCTAAAAGAAAATCATATTTTATTCAGTACAATTTCATGGACTAGCGTAAGGGTTTAACCCTTTGTTTTTTCTGGATTATTTTTCTTCTTTTCCTGATTTCTTAATTTAAAACCCCTCTTCTCTGTGTGGAATCAAAGACGTGAAATAGTTAATCTCCAAAAGCACACGCTTCAAAGTTTCTAATTGGTAAATCATAAAGTCGGTTTTTAAGAGTACCGAATACTCAAGAGTAGAAATATCTGTTAGGTCTTGGGAATGATAAAAATAAGGGTGTTTTGAGTGGCATAATCGATTTTTTTGAATTTAGAAAAAAATTGAGATTATGCGGCGTAAAGGATGGTCAGAGATACTTTTACAGTAGACATTTACCAAGAGTTCCAGAACAAAATCATTTTTATTGTGAGAAAGGGAATGAATAAGAGCTGGATTATTCTTCAATAAACTCGGAATTTAAATATTAAAACCATTTTTTTGGTGTTAACCTTCATCACTCAAAAAGATTGATAGTTGCAATCCTACTCCTGATCAAATGACATGTTTTATCCCTTTTGAGAGGCCTGCTCTTATTCTAGAAACTTTCTAATAAGCTGCACACTTGATGGGAGAAATTTGGAAATGCAAAAAGAAGTAATAAAAGCTATGAACTCAGTGTCCTAATTTTTGGGGACTTGATCTGATGAAAATTAGAATCATTTTGTTATCTTTAGATGACATGGTGAATAACATTTCAAAAAACTCACAATTTGTCGTATTAAAAAGTACGGAATCCTCGTATTGTCCTTGGAGGTGCAGAATTCCTGGCGGACTTCGAATTCGGATAAATTCAAAAAGTCAACATTCGGCTCTTTGAACCTAACGGTCTTCTTGGTCTTGCAAGAGTAAATGTAGGATGATAATGGCTGCAGAAGCGAGGTGTAGTTGAATGTAAAAGTGTCGTGGTTTCTTTTCGATAGCAGGCAGGTGATGGAACCGCATTCTAGGTTAACTCTTTGCAAGATACTGCCGTCCTTCAACGATCGAATAGTGAGATAGGACTGCAAATAGAGACCGATGATAAAGGTGATATGATGTGGGATTTTAAAACCGTTACATAACCAAGGTGCAAAGAGAGCAGGAACTTTGAATATTCTATCGACCCAACCCAAAAGATTCTTAAATTTGCATAGATCTGACCACTTTAGAAGGGATTTTAAATTTCCTGTAAAATCTTTCAAATTCTAAACCAAGAAATAAAAACAACCGAAACGTAGTAAGAATTTTGCCAATGAATTAATGTCATTGAAAAATTACTCTAACCATTCAAAACGTATTTTAATTAATCGAGTTATTTTGATTTGATTTGTCTCTATGATTAAGATGTGTATTAGCATCAAGATGCAAAAGTGCATAATCTAAAAGCTTATAATCTGTGTAATTTATTGGTTGAGAAGTTATGCTTGTATCATAACTAGGGCACCGAAAATTGAGCATTTTTGGAGTTTAAATAATATTTTTTCTAAAAGAAATTTCGAAAATTATATAAAAATAATTAATTATCCTCAAAATTGGTACAGTCAAGCATGAAATATTTTCACAATATTTAACTTATAAATTTTTTGCTAAGAAATAGTTCATCATCGAAAAAGTCCTTGGGTAAGGCTTGAAAACCTTATTTTGCTGTAACGATATACAAGATTATTACAATGTACTTGTAATACATTTTCTGATACGTTATCAAATTAGCAAAAATATCATTTCCGGTGCACAAATCATAACTCACATTAAAGGCTATCTTGAATATAACTTTATATCCCACTGGGTCATAAAGGGTTGAATTATATTTTTTTCAAGCAAAAAATAGTGAAAACGAGGTTGGAAAAGGGTATTTAATCGCCAAGAGGGAAGACTCACCACCACATCCCTGAGGACAATAACAGCAATCTTGTCATTATCGAATGCAACAACATCTTCGAGAATCTCCTCCTTACTAGGCTTGATGATGGTCTTCCAATTAGCGGGATCTGGGTTGTCGATGTTGAAAGAGACCAATTTCTTTTCTGGGGCCAAATGGTTGGTCATGAAGGTGAAATCCTTACCATCGTTGGAGATGTAATCGTAGAAGGCGTCAAAGTTGTCGATAATCTTCTTATGGTCCAGGGGGCCGGTGATTTTGTGGTCAATTGCCTCCAGGTCAACGTAAGAGAGGGTGTGATTGGGATCGCAACCAATTGACTCCATGATTAGGAGGTATTTGTGGTCGAAACTCCGGTGGAGAGATCTGTCAGGGAAAAGTAAAATTGAAACTAAGTTTTTTCTCGGGTTTCTCTAAAGATGGAAAGAACGAGATTTTGACTGAAAATTCCATAAATCTCACAAAAAGTATAAAATTATTTTAATTTCGGATGACCGCAGAGATAAGACTTAATATTCGATGACATGATCAATAAGGTTTCTAATTTTGAGTTTTCTTTATATTGAACATTCAACTCTCTACTTCATGCGAAAAAAATAGGAAAAGTATCATAAAAATTAACCCTGTTTTAATAAATAAGTTATACTCATTACAAACATAATTGAAATTTAAAACCAATAATTATTAACTAATATGCACAAATATGACAAAATCTGAAAAGAATGAGGTTGTATGGACGTTGGTGTTTTTTCGGAAAATTTCGATTAGGAATTTTGAGGTTTTAAAGCATTAACCCGGAATGAGCTTTTGATTGGTGAAATGATATTTTCTTAATTATCTCTAGTTATAATTATAAAAGTATTCAAAGTTTTGCTATCAACAAAAAAGCCATTTTAATCATCTTGACATTATACATCCGAATTGCCCTTTTTTGATTTAAAGATGGTCTTCCTAAGATTACTACAAAGTTTTAAACTAAGGAAAATTTCAAAAAAATCTTCAAGCAAATTTTGCTGTCAAATTTACCTCACTCATTATTCTAAAGTAAAAATTTAAAAAATGTTCAGTTTTTATATAACTGGGTGCACCCGGGTTAATAATCATTTTACCAAATGATAAATATGATTTTTGTTGCCCCACGAATATGAATAAGATCAAAAATAATTATTCTTCTTCAACAAACCCTAATTTCGGTTAAATAGTGACTTTATAGTTTATTACTTCAGCAGAACTTTGAAAAGATTTTATAACAGAAGGAACAAGATGTAATATACCAAATTCATGATTTTTTCTATAGAAAACGGTATATTGTACCTTACAATATTTCTCCAAAATTGTTTAGATTGAAATAGGAGAATATATCAATCAATGCATCTTGGAAAAACTAAATGATAACCCTTTAAGCGGCATTCAAAGAGAATCAAGTAACTACATTGCAGTTGCGTGAACAAGTAAATACATACCTGCAACTTGGAGGGTTATCTTCAGAGCTCAGTAAAAGATGCTAAATCCTAGGATTCAAGTCAGGATTATTGATGAGAAAAGCTTATTAAAGATTATTAATTCAAATATGAATTCTCTCAAAACCATTTTGCGACAATAACCTTTAATGAGATAGAAAAAGGTAATATATGTAGCCCTAATAGTGATGCCATAGTTGCAATAACTTTCTCACTGTGCAAGAGATTATATGAGAAAAGCAGTCTGGCATTAGAAATAAATCAATAAAAGACTTGAAGAAAGGCTCACGTCATCCACTTTGGGTTTCTTGGATTCTCAAAGCAAATCGGATCCTGCTCTTGAGGAGTTCCCAGTTTATGGTAGCGAATCTTTTGGTTCTCATTAGAATCGGTTTCTGTACCGTCGGCCTTTGAACCGACCTTCTCGTACCATGAGTAGAAGACGCCTTCGTTGTTCTTCGTCCAGGTAAAGTCACTAAACTTGACCTGCCTGAGAACGTCATCAAAGTCAGAGCCATTGGAGACTCTCTTGAATCGCACGGAGACCCAATCGGAATCAGACTCAGAGAGTGCATAGCAAAATATTTCGTTATTTGGCGACATGGCGTAATTTCGGACTGAAGTTGTACCATCTTTGGAGTAGGAGTTGGGATCGATTAATAAAGTTGGCTGTGCATCTAAGGAGTCTATCAAATAGATTAGACTCTGATCTAATAGGCCAGAGTTGTAATGGTAAATGTATTTATCGCCGTAACGGACCAGAGCGTAGCACTTTTCAAAGTTCCACGCCTTCTTAAACCTGGGTGAAAATGAAGAATCTTCAACTTACATTTCAGAAAGGGCTTTCTTGTTGGGAGATTCGTCAAGGTACTCTTGTGTTGTTAGGATTTGGTCGTTGACGAATTTCTGCGTCTCTTGCGAGTCTGGATCCTCCAGCCATCGATAGGGATCTTTGATCTAGATATATTAAAGGGAGAGAATACAATTTTTCCATGGATGACCTCTTCTAGGTTAAGCTTGTTCACTTTAGGGTATGACCGCATAGTTTTTTAAATTTTCCGATGAGTTATTGCAATTTTTCTGATGGAATATTAAAACAAATAGATAAATTGCTATTAGACAATAAAGGTAAATTTGAATCAACTAAATGTAACGGTTGGTATTTTAAGATTATTAGATTCTAATTGTAACAAGTTTGATTTCTAATTCTTGTTTTATCAAAATTCATAGAAAACGTTTTAATTCTCTTTACTATTTTAACGAATCAGAATGTTTCATCAGTGAATCAAACTTGTTGCAGTACCGAATTCGAATGTTAAAGTAATAAGTTATTACTAATAACTCTACGTATTTACTACTTGTTAGTAGTAATTAAAATTTAGAATTACGTCAATTACATTTAAGCAAATTATAAAAATTAAGTGAGTTAAATTTCAACAGTTTTCATAAAAGTTGAATAGAAAAGGTTTTAAAAATAACCATCACATTTGAGCGCAAACCGATTGATTTCCTGTATCATAGAGAAAAGTTGATATATCTATTGTACTGTATTTTAAAAGAAAAAGAAGTAAAATTCATTGGTTATTATAGCATAGAATTAATAATTCTTCATCATTCGCAAAGATAACACACACAGAGAAAGAGTAGAAAAATGCTAATACACAAGAAAGATTGAAAATATAGTCAGAGTAAGAGAGAAAGAGAGAGAGTAGATAAAGATTTTGAAATAATAATAAATTTGACCGATTCGAAAAAATACCTTCATCATCACACAAGTCGACAAGAAAAACAACAGAAAATATCAAGACATTAGTTAACAACGAAGTATCAGTGATCGGATAGACAGACAAATACTCATCAGCTCAATCGAATACATTTGTCTTTTGTATAGCTAGAGAGAGAACTTAAAAACAAAAAAAACAATTTGTACACAATATTACATTCAAAAGGAGTTTGCAAGTTCTTTCTTTGGAATTCTCTACAAAAACCTTGGAGTGAAGCATGTCAAGTCAATCAAAGGTGTCTAAGAAGAAGCCGCATGTCTTCTACGAAACTAATGCTGTATGGCAAAGCCGGATAAAGTCCACCAATGAGGACAGCTATATGCAGCTGTTCAGCCCTGAGAATATCGAATATCACACACAGATAAAACCATTGGGAAATGTGAAACTCAAGTTCCTCGAAGATCACATTGAGTGCAAAAGTACGAGTCTCTTCGGATCACGTCTCCCAAGAAATGAGATCTCATATTCCCTTATCGATCGATGTCTTGCCGCCAAGGAGCCGTCGATAATAATTTGCCTAGCCATTAACGAAGGGGAGGATGAAAAGATTTGCGAAATTTTCAAGTTCAAAACTGAACAACAAACGGAAGAGATTCAGGATCTCATCAATAAGGCCAGACAGCATTCACAATACAAGTTGGTGGATCCCAACAATGGATACCTATCGGGTTCAATAACTTCACTAAACGAAATTGAAGGGAATACTCTCAGCAATAAGAAACATCACTTTGAGGACGCTTCAATTTCAGAGATGGTGGAGACATCTAAGGGATCAATATCGACATTGCCGAAGCGTCAAGGAGACACTTATAGACCGGCCATGCCGATGGATAAGGACCGGAAGAAGATTAGCATCGAGGAGCCTTATATAAGGGCCAATAAGGACTACCTTCAGAGATCCAGCGCCCCCACGAATTCTGAACTTTCGAATACTTTCGACAGTAAGCCGAGTACGCAAGTGACATACATTAAAGAAGATGAGAGTAACAAGGCCCTAAGAAACTGGCATCCCCAAGACATGGATACACTAAAGAGAGACCTTTTAAAGAACGTGGACAACGATACCACGTGGTCGGTGGAAGTTAACTGCATTGAAAATCATCCCAAATACGGAAACAGGATATCTGATAATGGGTCCATTTACATGTTCATCGCACACATGACACCGGAGCATAGAAATTACTCAATGTGCAGTAGTTCCAATGTCAGCCTACACTCTCTGGTGGAGGAGCCGAAAAATAAGGTTCGGGCCAGCTGAGGGTTTTTCCTTGATCAACATTTTTGTTTTCTCTGTGTCATTTGTTATACATTTTTTTGTTCTCTATTTTGCTTCACAACACGTTTGCAAATATCTTTTCGTATTATTTTATTTTATAATTAAAAAAAACTAAAATGACCAATAAAATGAAGAGATAAGAATTTTCAAAAAAAAAAAACCTCTGTATTAAAAAAATCAGATAAATTTTCCTTTTTTTCACGTTGTTGTCTTTTTGAGCTCATTTGTTGTGTCATAATTTTGAGTCAGTTGTTTTTTTAAATTTTTTACATAATCGATGTGTTTCTCTATGTAAAGTGTTCATACATATAAAACCTTAAAGATTGACAAACGTTGAGTGGATTATGAATAAATTAAAAAAAGTAAAGATTTTTTTCTCAATCATTGATTACACAAAAGAAATGGCTCTTGTGTGCACCAGTCTTTTAATGGCTTAAATTATGCGGTAATCTCGGGGTCCTTCTCACCTGAAACAATTTGATCTAGATGAAGGTTTTCTTAACGAAAAAAGAATATGGATTTTTTGGAATTAAAAGGTTTGCATTCTCTCTCTCGCGCGTACAATACTCAATCAGAATATGATAAATAGTGAATGTATACAGATAGATAGAATCAGAGAAAATAGAGCACAGAGAGTGTGGGTTGACGATAATCAGATGTTACTCTACATCGAGAGAGAGAGTTGAATTTTGAGAGAGCCTGTCTCGAAATAGTGCAATAAAGCGAAAAAAATACTTTAGCATTCAAAAGAAACAAATACGATCAAGTTGGTTTAACTGCAGATTTTTTATCTTGGTAAATATCGAATTTTATAAAAATCTCTGGTTGAAATTTAGTCTAATAAGCTTTAAAGTGCAAGACAGTTTTACCAGATTTGAAATTAACTGTCATGAAATTTTACTGAGTGGACTTTCTTTTTTGTCTCATCAGTGATGCCTCTTTTACAAAAGTTGTTTTTCTTAATTTGCATGAATCACTGATCAATAAAATCGACATCCAAGAATCTAGAGATGCTCTTAGATGCTCTATTGATTGCAATCGATTTTTAGCTCGAACAACCAATAAAATGCACGTATTTCAATATTCGTCATTGATTACTATTTTTTTTGTGTACTAGTGTGTCTGTACCACTAAATACTAGACCAATGAAAATAGTGTTAATTTCGGTTTAGTATCACAAATCTTCATTCTAGTTATTTCAGTTTAATGAGGGACTACTTGGGAGATGACGAATCTTTCAATCCTGAAAATCTGAAGCAAGCGTAAGCATTGCCTTTTTTTTGAGATTTATTAAAATAAATGCTTTTTCTGGTAGCCCTACTCATCACTTTCGAATTTTAAGAGAACAACAAAATGAGTCAACTGAGGCAACCATTCAATGATATGAGGTTAGAAGATTTATCGGTCGTTCGCGGATAGGGGTCAAGAGAAATTACACAACATTCA
>JJOG01003861.1:0-14765 GCA_000715275.1 Gyrodactylus salaris
TCACATTAGGGGTTATAATGGGGGAGTTTTAGAAACTATTTACAAAGTAAATATGTTTCAAGGAGGGAGGAGACCTGAATCGTTCCCACGCCATATTTATTGGACTTGGGGAACAATCCAATATCTTCAATTTGTAAAATGAACGATAAAACTCTTAGTTCGGAAGAATATCCTATTCTTCAAAGATGCCAGCTCATACCTGCTGCAATGGAGAGAGGCTTTTCTAGAGTTCGTTATTTTCTGTACAATAGAAAGAGATTTTGAAAAAAAACATAATTCTGTTTCTGAGTTTTTGGGGGGTTTTTCATGGGTTTTTTGGGTTGCTCTACTGATCAGAATAGTTGGAGCGTAAGAAGTTGTTCTGGACGTCTTCGGTCTTCTTGGTTTAATCCTTAAAGTTCGAGCACAGGAGTCCAGCAGGGTAGTAGAAGAGCGGATGGATCTTTGACATGTAAATCTGCAATCTAAGAGAAGAAGGAGTGTAGCGCCCTTTCCTACGCCACCCCTCCAAGATTGAAATTAAGAAAAAAGGACTCATCTGGTCAAAATTATTTTGATTTGAAACAAGGATATATTTATAAAATCAAATAAATTGTGGGTACAAGAATTATATATGAGGATTTATCTGTGATCTGAGTATCATGGTAATTTCTTTCAAACTTGTTTCTGTATTTATCGAGGATACTCGAAAATTGTGTTTTATTTCATCGACAATTTTGGCAAGGAAGTGGTATTCTTATTTACATTCTCTTCTACAGGTCTAGAATTCGTCTGGATCTTTGGCTTGGTTGAAAGGAACGTCTTGATGATTATGGAGATTCTTCTCAACCATCAGAGCAATGCATTAATTGTAGGAGGGCAACGAGTACAGCCTCCTGTACAAAATGATGTTGTATCTTTTCGATAGAAGTTATATAGGTATTATTTACATCAAAATAAAAGGAAAATAAACTATCAAAGTGATCGAGAACATGAGTTTTATAAAGATAAATAGCCAGGTGAGGGCGGTCTGTGGTTTTCAAAATGTTGTAAATTCCAAATTTTATTGAATTAATCTTACTCCTTTCTCGAGGACTGTTATTTCTAGAATTGACTTTTGTAGGGTGTATGCTCCTCAGTGGGGGATAGCCTTGGTGAGACTCGAACGACGTTCCTAAGAAAGTGAAGGGGATCGCGCTAGTCCACCATCCCAATATTTTTAGATGAAGCATAAAAATAATATTCCATAATATTCCATATTGAGAGAGAAAAAGAGTCAAGAGAAATCACATGTTTATTAAATTAATTTCTTTATTCAAGTGAAATACTTCTCCAGAATGTGAAAAGACTCATTGGACTGTATATCGTCAAAGGCATGATCCTCCTCGTACAGCGGTGGGAAGCAATCCATCATCAACGGCTTCGTCTAGTTTTTCATAAAATACACATTAATATTGACTCAATATACGACTTTGTTATTCCGAAGTTTAGGTATTTAGGTAGACAAACAACCCCAATTATCTTTTGGATAAGCACTACTCGAAAGTAAAAAAAAGAGATTTGATTTTCTACAAGTTTTTTTGTATTCAGAGAAACAATCAAAAACTATAGAATTTGGACGAAAAAAGCTGTTCATCACAGCTCTGTTCAAAATAAATAAGTGTTTTTTTCTACTCATGAGTAGTGCTCAACTAAAAGATAATTGAGGTTATTTGAAGAACGTTTTGTATCGAATTTGTATTCAGCTTTTCTATAAACTGTGAGATCTGAAGTAACTTTTTCAATTAGCAGCAGCCTAGTAATCAGTTTTATTGCATTGCTAAAATTTTTAATTCGCAGATGATGAAATTTCTTGACTACCATTTGATACAGTAAACATGCGACCAAAATGAAGCTTGCTAGTTCTAAGTATTCTATCATTTTTCGCGCGTCAGCTTCCATTAAAAAAATAATGTGGATTTGTTCCCAAGTCCTATAAATATTATTTCTCGTATTGCGGGGGTTCTAATCTGTTAGGCGCCCTCCTAGAAATGAGTTTACTTTGTAAATAGATGCAAACCCTTATTTCCCATTATAACCCTTCACGTGAACTCGAAGAGAGTTAGACTCGGCTATGGAACTCAAACTCTAAGAAAAAAAATCGACTACTCGAAAGTATCCAAAATTAGCAAATCTTGATAGATTCTTCATTTTACATGAAAAAGAGACAAAAACTGATCGAATGCTAATTTCAAGATTTTTGGTTTGCCTCCAATTCAGAAACTTTTGATCGAATAGGTATTGAAATCTGAACATTTTCATTACTTTCCATATTAATACTAAAGCAGGAATGTTTTAGTTTTCTGAAACTATCAGAGAATGCTGTCTGACTCACCTTTTGATCGTTATTTCTCCACTTGGACTCTGATGGTAGAACGGTAGCTCCGTCTTTGAGATTCTTTATGAAACTCTTGATGTGTGATGAGCAAACGCCTATTTCACACTAAGAAGAGAATTACAAATTGTTTTCGTTAAGAAGGAATCTTGTCATGTAATGTAGAAATAATATTTCTCAAATATGAATAGTATATATAAACTACTATGTTACTACTCATGAGTATATACATAATACTTTTTATTATATCAACATTTATAATTGAGAACCTTTTTTGCAAATAATTTATATTCATGATTGAATTATCCAGTTATTATTGTTTAGATAAATGCCGCTGATCCAAAAAAATATCTCTAAAAACAGTTATTTTGTGATGATTCAAACTTGGCCGATTACCGAGAAAAATATTTCACTCAGATTTTTCTTGCATGTTGTTTAAAATCTTAATCAAAATCTCAAAAGATAATACAAATTCAAACCTTTTGTGTGTAGGGATATACTCCGAAGAAGATTTGCTGGAGTATCTCTCCCAATTGCATGAAATCCTTCTTTTTGGCCTCTATCAGCTTCTCGCCGTCATCGTGAATGTCGATCTCTGTAAAGTTGTCAACCTTGCGTTGTTGACATAATATAATTAGACAACACTTTTATACAACACTATAGAAATAGAGAATACAGAAAATTATGGAGGAAAACTGCTCTAAAATAGAGTTTGTACCGAGGAGTGCAAAAACGTAGAACTTTGAGTAAAATAAAACGGTAGAAAAGACTTTTTAGATTCTCTAGAGGTCTCTACTCACGAATAGTTCCTTGAAGCCTGTCACGGAAATATCTTTTACGCGTAGCACATTCATCGTTATCGAGCGGGCATGCAGATTGTTCAAGAGCTTGTATATTTGAAATATTTGGCCACAATAATATTCTTCACTAAATTTAAAAGGGAGGAATCATCAACCACTCAAGATTAATATGAGTCTCAGGTCCACTGTAACAATAGGGCTACCCTTTATGGATAAAGTTACATGTACAAACTTAAACTATGAAGTCTGCTGATACATGTGGGAGTCTCAGAGATCTTGGATATTAGTGTTTACTTGAATTTAAAGAAAAATTGTAAATTTATCGAAAAATGAAACATTCGAACAGAGAAATCCCAAAGTTTGAGGTCAAAAACAACCTCTTTTGGTTGGTGGAGTAATTTATAAGTTGCATAACATACCTCTTACTATTCTGCTTGCTGAGAAAGTGATCGAGGGGCACCTTTTTCACATAGTTGTTGATCATCACCAGCGATCCTGAGTTCTTAATACATTCATACATTTACATATTTCATCAAGAAACGACATTTTTATTCTAGCTACAAATTACAGCCGTGTAATGCTTAACCCATTTCTTATAAAAAGCTAAATTTATTGAAAATTTTCACTTTAGAAATAAATGCGTAATATTTCTCTTGGATTTCTTACAAAAGTAACACTGACTAATTTCTTATGGAACAACTCATTGAATGCCATTCGTATTCTGAATTCGCTGTAGAGCTTCAACACCTGCCGGCTTTCGCATATCTAAATGTGGAAGGTGATTGAAAAATAATTTCAAAAAATAAATTTTGACTCGAGGCAAATTAAAACCAGATACACAAAGGAAAAACTTCTTCTCAGTAGACAAAGGTTGATTGCTGAGACTATAGTTGTGGGTAAAAAACATTCTCCTCATCTCAATGGGGGATAAAGACACTTACACAAAATGTATTGTAATATTTGAGTTCATATTCGCCAATGTCATGTACCCCAACGAAGGTGAAATCGTCCATTAGGTCATTCTTCATCAACTTCATCGAACTGACATCCACTTGGGATTTACCCTGCGTCTTTTTGGATACATATTTTGATTCTAGTATCTATCAAAAGTCTATATAATAGAGTGTGTGTGTATATTGGATCTATTCAGATGTATTGACGATAAACATCCAATCAAAATGAAGTAAGAAAAATAAGATAATCTCATTGGTTAGATGGATTTTTACCAGAATGATGCATTTATATGATGAACTAACGTGGTTAAAATTATCCTAGAGATTTGGAGACTTTACTTTTCGAACAATTGCTTACAAAAATAACTGAAAGCTGATTTGATAATCGATATATGAAATCGAGGACAATACTTTATTTTGGAGCTCTCTAAAATCTTCCGACTTGTGATATTCTTTTGGATTCATTGACAAATTCTATAAAGATTTTAGAATTATTAACAAATCGTTAAGGCCTCTGCTCAAAAACGTTCAGAGTGGTGGAAGTGAAACGAACAAGAATATCCTAAATTATTAAAAATTGCAAGGGCGATATTTAGGCTGAGTCCGACGAGTCTTCGATCAGAGAGAATCTTCAGCATTATCTGAATTACTTTCACCAGAGAACGTCTTGACCCAATACACTTTTCAGAACTTCTATTTTGTAGATTAAATATGGATGAGTTGGAGAAGAAAATACCAGAAATTATTTATATCCTACTTTTTATATGACTTTATTAGAGAAAATATAAGAGAAGAACCCCGCATCTTCTAGTGTGTCTTTTGTACTGTTTGAAAGAAATTTTATAAAATACGGAAAAAAAATGTCATACTACTTATGAGTATACTTAATAATAATAGCCAAGCGAATAAATTTCGAAAAAAACCGTTGAGTAAGTTTTCAATTATTTTGAATGTCTCCAATCATGTTCAACCAGGAAAATGAATGAACTTACTTTATCACTCTAAAATACAATGATTAATACGTGAGTTTATTTGATATATTTTCCCCAGTTCAACATATTCGAGACTGTCTAATTTCATCGAAAAGA
The DNA here is from genome assembly GCA_000715275.1 of Gyrodactylus salaris. NCBI lineage: Eukaryota > Metazoa > Platyhelminthes > Monogenea > Gyrodactylidea > Gyrodactylidae > Gyrodactylus > Gyrodactylus salaris. The sequence continues at coordinate 5,195 of JJOG01003861.1, forward strand.
CTCGTTCTAATTTTAAGAGGAACTATCATCATTACTTATATCTACTAATAACTACTATCATACATTCGTACTGTCTTGGAAATATCTGATAGAAACTAATCAAACTTCTGCCGTATTTCAACTCATAAAAAATGCAGAAAGATCGACAGACTATTCGCCTGATTATGACTACTTGTCATGTTACTATGGGCACCCCTTATTACAGTACTGTAGACCAGTACTAAATGAGAAAAGTTGCAGCCTTAGGACTTCAAGTATTCTGAACGTGAAAAAACGGTATTTGCCGCCGGCCTAAGCATATTAGTAGATTTAAAAGAAATTGAGTAGATGAGTCATCTGCCAGATAAATTTTGCTTAAAGAGCTAATTGAAACCCCTTCTTATGAAAAGAGTCAAGTGCTAGAGTGGATCTTCATTACTTAATTCAATAAAAATGTGGTTTCTACTTGTGAGTAGTGCTTATGCCGGTGGCGGTTGCTGTTCACTCAAAAACTTTTTATATTCTAATTCGTATTCAGAATACTCGACAAGTCCTGAAACTGCCTGATATAGAGCAACTTTTTTCATTTAGTACTGGCCTACAGTACAGTATCATTACGAGGATTAAAGAACTCATCTAACGAGTCTCGCCTGTGATTAATTTGAAAAACTCTACAAAATCGTCGATCAAGTTCCGATTTTCCAAATAGGAAAAAATTCAACCCATTTCTAATGACATAATAGCCGGTGCAGAACATCTCAGAAAGAGGGCACAATCGAACGAATGGTCTCATGTAATTGTAATACACTGTACAATAGTTGCATCACGAGGTGAATTAACTTGCAAAGGACACTTGATCGAATCATTTTTGCATTGTGAAAAGTATTGAATTGTTTAAATCACTCACCGAGAATCGGTTGGTTCTCTGTTCTGTGAGAAACTTTGTGACCTAGAGAGGTTAAGGGAGAATGCAAATTGTAATTTACAATTCTCCGCTTCTCCTTTTTCAGTTCAGCTAGCTCTTCTGGGCTGAAGTAGATTTCCTAAGCGAAAGAGTATTTAATACTAAAATTTGGGGGCAGTAAATTTTAAAGAGTGCAAAAAAAATAAGTTTGCAGATGACAATGTCATCATGACATGAAAATAATTTTTGAAAACAATTACGACTACATTATTAATGTTGAGTTCAACATATTCCTTTCAAAACAACTACTTATTGATGGGTCTCACACTCCACAATGATAAGACCTTCTTGTTGAAATTTTCAGCAACTTAAATTTTAACTTCAATCTTTCCAATACCATCAGAGATTTTGGCCTCATTTATGATGATAAACTGTAAATTACATTAAATGAAGAATATATTTCTAATTCTGCCTCTACCCCAACTACTGTCATTGATCTATACAAACCTTGTGCTTTATCCCACTTTGATCAAATTTTTAATCTTAAGAAGGTTGACTCCATTTCTATTGAACAGATAGAATTCACTTCATTCCTACAATGTATGCATTTCGACGTCTGGCCTCAACCCCTGGTGGATCAGAAGACTTTCAATTTTACTTAAAACCAATTATGCCAAATATTATTCTCACTTCGAGAATAACCAGAAAGCTTGAGCTACACTACCTACACTGTAGGTCCTACAGGATACGATCGAAATCCTTAAATTTTAATTCCACTAACTCCACACTAAAAGAAATTGCCACGCTTGTCAGATCTCAGATTAATCATTATGTTATTATTCACAATTTATAGATTAATGGTTTTACACAAATATGCTAAATTTTTGTCAAATCAGAAACTTTTAATTATTAGTTTGATTCGTATCACGAAGCTGTAATAAGAAAGGGCTACAGTGAAGAACAGGAATACTAAAGTGCAAAACAAGTGCCCTTGAATATTTTTGATGAAATTCGGCTCCTTTCTGTTTTTATGATTCAGAGACAATTTGAATGCGTAATTTGGCCGTGGACTACTTACGAGTAGTGTGAGATTCCATTTTTCATCTCTAAAGATTTATCAATCTGACTTGAGAAAAGCAGTCTACTGATCTGAATGTAAAGGCGTGCCAAGATCAAAAAGTATAATTCAAAGTTCTCCCATTTGCAGGAATAATTGAGGTAAAGGTTAAATCCATACCCGATCATGCTATGACTCAATGACTCATATCCCCTTCTTTTTATAAAAATTCCTTGAAAATTTCAATGAAATAATTTCACTCACCTGCTTTCTCTTCTCCATTGAGTTGTAAAAAGTAATGAATGAATTGATCGATTAAAACGTATTTAATTATCAAGTGAAAATTTACTAGAAAATACAAGTTTGGTATTTGGGAAATGATGAGTTCATTATAGGCAAGTTATTTCTAACAAGTGTTTCAGTCTTGTTAATAGTAGGTCCTACTGTCAATAGGGATTCATTAAAATCACTCCCCACAAACCTCACTACTTTCGAGAACACTGGCAATAATTAGAGATTAAATTACATATTAGTGAGAGAGACATTATAGAAGGAGGGAAATAAAATATCCAATCTTTGTAGTGTAGCAATTAATTAAGAAATTTACTAAATTTTGAAAAAGATTCTCAAAGAAATTCTGGGCATATAAGTCCATCTAAATTACATCATCGGGGAAGAATTGGAACTGAAACAGGACATTCGAGTCCCTTGTAATTTCTGAAAGGATCTTATCAAAAAAGTATGACTTTCAAGACGATTCAGTTTATTAAAAAATAAACAGGATCAATTCTTTAATGAATCGTAGTTTTTATCGAATTCTTAAGTAATGTTGATTAAAAAAGTTTATTTGAAAAGAAAAAAATTTATTCTGGCCGTCTATAATGAAACAACAAAAGATCTTGGCCAAGGCTCTTACTTTGTAATCTCTCCCTAAAAGAGAATTTCAAATAGGAAAAGAAAGTACATCAAAAAAATAATATTGAGGAAATTACAATGAAAAGCAATGCATTATATCAAATGGCACAAATTACACAATGAGCTATGAAAGATCTATTACCGGTCTTGATGATTAAATCTGATGAATCTCGAGAAACTTTCTCAGTTAAAGTCTACAACAAAATAAGCGTTCGAGTCCATTTTGGACTTGGCAAGGGACTTTTTCATATGATCCAGAGAAAATGAACACGGCTTAGGATACTTGACCTTGGAGCCAAACACCACAACGGGAACCTTTTTGCAAACGTTAATCTTGTCGATTTTAGTGGGACTCAGCGTAAACTGATTCGGAATCAAGTCTCCATTGTAATACTTTTCCTCGTCAGATATTCTCTTCTTGCCCTCATTCCTAAGTGCAAGCTCGTGAAGACGCTCTTGATGCTGTAGAATGACAAGAGAACGTTTCTCCATTCTAATCTCATCGTTTTCATGGCGTAAATGGCGACATAAATAGGCCGAATCTTTTAGGTCTTCCTTGGGACCCTTTCCGTTGGACAAATAAATTTTTGCTAGCTCTTTATCCGAATGATACTTCCACTCAGGCACTTCTACTTCGAGTTTAGTCTTGCGCTCGTATTTTAAAAGGCTATTATTGGATACGAAATTGCATTCTTCTACTGAGAATGGGTGGTTCAGGGAAGAGTTGCCAAAGACAATTTGTGGAATTGGACGCTCCGTTCGTAGGAAGGTTGAGTCCTCTGTTATGTGAGAATGTTTTGGAAAAGCTTTAGTCTTTTTAATAAATAGGGAATTTCGATTTTTCCTCGTTTTAACAGGGGAGAGAATGACAGCATTTTCATTTGTAACAGGTAGAGACAATCTCTGTTTCTTAACTATTCCTTTCTTGGTATTCTCAACAAGGTTTTCCTTTAAATATTTATTTGAATCAGGATCCTTTGTGAATTTTCTCTTGTTTAAAGCGGTGGCTCTCTGAGAAATAATTAAAACTCTCAACTTACCGAATGATTTAGGTCTTTGAGGATGTTCTTATTAGTTAGATGAAGATTTTCACCAAGCGCAACCATCATATCTATTTAATTATTAATTAACAAGGAGTTGTGTAAGCTTTATCACATTTATGAAATTTAAAGTGGGCGCAAATTCAAACAACTTCTCGAGTAGAAGAAAGTTTGAAAAAATACGACTATTTTTACAGTTAACAAATTCAAATTAGAGGATAACTTAGATTTTTTATCTACTCCTCGAAAGTCCACAAATGGATGCTTCCGAGATTCAAGGCTTGATACTTAGACTTTTTGAAGGACTAGGAAAGGATCAGGTAATTTTCTTCCCAAGTTAATTCAAATAGATAAAATTCCTTGTATCCATGTCATTCAGTTGTCTATTTGGTTTTGTGATGAAGAACTACGTGAAACCGGCCAGGTATGGCTATAAACTCCGTGCTATATTGACCTTCATTGCTGGTATAGCCATGTGCATCATTTGTTACGAAACGTGAGTCTAGAGTTTATTTGCCAAATCTTACAACATTTTGATGAGACTCTCAACGATTAAATTTATCCTCGAAATAATCTTCTCCTGCATTTCAAACCCAATTCTTTTTGATATATTCTCTTAGTAATAACAACCCAACTGTCTTTGAGTATTGATGATAATTCTATTGGCCGCTTCCACGCTAAAGCTGTTTCTTTAAAAAAATATTAATTGTAGAAAATGTGCTTGAGTAAGTAATAATAAAAATTATTTTTTTCCAGAAAAACGTTGCATGTCATCTTTTCGCTCGTCGTTCCCTACGCCTTCATGAAGTTCTTCTCCGAAGAGACTTCCTTTTATTTATCTTCACTTTTCTGTTTCCTTCATCTCTCAATTTGTCACATGTGGAGAATGTACAACGATTACGGGTCCTATGAAATTGATGTTACAGCGTGAGTATTAAATCATTAAATGTTATAACCCTCCATTTTTTTGGGCACCATTGAAGGATATTTTGTTACTAAAAAGCTAATCATCTTCTTAGCGAATTTGAGTTAATTGTTATGCTTGAGATCGCCTAATAATAGAAAAAACTTGTACTCAAAATTAACTTGCTATTTTAATGGGCTAGCTTTTCATCAAACTGAACTTTTGAGGGAGAAGGGTGCTCTAAAAAGTAATACCACCATCCGATAGAGCTTGTTTCATTTTTTAACTTTATCGTCCTAGTATCCTTTTTTCACGACCCAAAGTTTATGGAATTAAAATTTATAACGGAATTACAATTATGTAGAAATAGATATACGGATATATCCCCGTGTAAAAACCTATCTAAAAACTTGATTCATTCAGAAGATATTTACATTTCAAGTTGAGAAACATGAGAAAAAAAGAGTTTAAAATAGATATTTTCTACTCTTATACAATGAAGTGTTCAACTCGGTCATCATATATAATGACCGTTCAAAGTGAATAATAAAGTGTCTTGAGTGTAAGACAGACTGCTTCCATGTTTTTCAATATTTCTGAAAACTTTGTTCTTTATAAGCCTAAAAATAGCCAGAAATGCCTTAAAATTTATTCTGTCAGATTGATTCAGTCTTTTCACTGATTGATACATGAGGAGTTTTCATGTATCAAAAAATATTTCTTCTCATTCTGTAATCCTCTTGAAGATCCTTCTAGTTATCAAAAGTTGAATCATAAAATATTCATTTTGAGATGTAAATTAATTATGCACTTGACCAAGTTAAACACTTTGACCACATCATATATACTTAAATACTCTATGGGGTTTCATGGGGATTGAGAAAGGTTTAAATTTTGTGTAAATATATTGATAATAATTTATCTTGAATAGTGAAAAAATGATCAACATTTTAACTAAGAAATGCGAAAGTAAGAATCTAGGCTTGCATGGTTGATATATCATTTAATTTTCAGTCCCCTCATGGTAATGGTGCAAAGGATCACTTTACTAAATGCCAGCCTTTGCGATGGCAAGATCCTCAACGGCATCAACGATGAGGAGAAGAGTAAACTTTCGGAAATTCGCAAAGAGCACGCGATTAAGAAGAAGCCAGACATTCTCGAGTTCCTCGCCTACATGACAAGTTATCAGACGATTCTCGTTGGGCCCCTAGTTCCTTTCCACATTCACAGGGCCTACCTCTACGGAAATGAAGAGACCCTATTGAAAAATGACATTGAAGTGGAGAAATTTGTACGTTTTCCGAAGGGAATATGTTTTTGGGAAAATAAATTTTTCTTTTTTCCCTCCTTAGAAATCTGAACGAGAACACGTCCTACTGGCGAAGGATGTCATTTTTACTCGAACGAAGCGGGCAATCATTTTTGGAATCCTCTATCTCATTGCTGGGTCAAGATTTCCAGTTTCCTTTTTTACTAGTGAGTACTCAAAATAACGGATTGTATGCTCAAAGATTTGAACTTAAAAAAACATCATTTTGAGATGATTATGAACAGTGTTTTAGTGGAAAAAGAGATTTTCAACTTGGTATAAAATAACTTTTTGAATTGCGTTATAACAGAAATAGATGTTGTTCTAGCATTTTTTCTTGTCTAAACTTCTGCATTATGCAAACATAATTCTTGTTGAACTATTCATTCGTATCTTGATTTAAAAAATTAGAAATAGTTTCGTAGACTTATCGTCCGATGATGGTAAAGGGTTAAAGTTTTCTTTTTAAATTAACAAATTCTCTTCTTAGGTACACAATATCAATCATATTCCTTTATGAAGAAGATTACCTATCTATGGTCAACCGCCATTTTCATGCGACTGACCTATTATTTTGCTTGGAATTTCTGTGAGTATCTTGGAGCCTCTGTGGTTCATTTCATTGTGTGTGTTGGTTCAATAGAGTCTTGAGATCATTGAGCATTCTCTCAGAATGTTGAGTCTATCGCTTTGAATGTAAAAGCCAAGCTGGCCATTCTAGTCTCATCTCTTGAATGGAACTTTTTAACTTGAAATTTTATCTTTTTCTTCTAAACACATACTTTTGGAGACCTAGAAATGGTGAAAAAGATTTTAGTTATGGAGATAATTCTTGGGACACTGGATAATCCCATTGGGCGTCTTTGTAGTATTTTTAAGCTAAAAAAATTTAAAATTCATACGATAAATTGTGACTAAAAAGTTTAATTATTGATTTCTAAAACTATAAAAATGATGGAAGTAATTTCGTGAAACAGAACATTTCCAGAATGTCTTTTGATCTTTACATAGGCAAGATCGCCCTCGTTCGGTCTTTATAGACATATGGGTAGATGAATCCTGTACAATTCTCATGCTACCCACTCATCTAAGGTGTGGGTCCGAGTCCGTTTCCTTTCTTCGAAAAAGTGTCCAACTCCACCCCTCCCCCGAGGCGTATACTTGGCATAAAAACTAATTTCTAAGAGAGAAAGATCAATTCCATGAATGACATCATCTGAGGGTCTAAAAGATATTATTTTTCTCTTGTTTCAGCTCGCTTCATTATGAGACTTTTGGTTAGTTCAAAAAGAGAATCTTTTCTCTTCTCATTCATTTGATGTAATGAGGGATAGATATTCACACTGGAAAACATGAATATACACCACCTCTTTTGCTTGTGTAGGGGCTTGCTTCGGGAAATAAAACTGTCAAGGAGACCTACCCATATGTTGGGTGTAACTGAAAAAATTGTCAGACTTTTCGATCTTTTCTTTGACTTCTTACAGTAGTAGCTGATATGAACAGGGCGCTTATCATCAAACATTCTGTTTTTCTTCAATAAATCAGTCGTATTTGACAACGTCTCTTCTGAGGATTTTGAGTTTGGAAAACTCAATTCGACCGAATTGTTCCCGTGTAGCTTCAAAAGTAGAGGAATGACAGAAATGTATTTATCTGCGTACACTTTAAAGTTTTGCGTTAAACTTTCAGATCATCTCAGCCCGACATCCGCACTTGAACCAAGTTTTGAGTATTTATCACCCAGACCTTGATTCTCACCGGATTGGGCTTAAAGTATGAATTTCATGCTATCAATAAGGAATGTAATAATCGGTCACTACCCTAGGACGTCTATAGGGACACTGGCGTCCCACAAATATATGATGAAAAATGTATAAGGCAGCAATTTGTTGTAATTAATGTGAAAACATTTTTCTGAGAGAGAAAGATATGATCTATTAGGGATATATTTTTTTATTCCATGATAAATAAATTTATCGATAATTTCTACTAATCAGAATTATGTCATTTTTCATTTCTAAATTTTCGTTTTTTTTAAATTTTTTTTTCAAGGCGAAGATGATAGAAAATTATAATAAATCTTCATACCATTAGAAAGACATCATTGAAATGAATTCAGCTTTTGAAAATATAACCTCTCACGAGGTCACCAGTGCCACTGTGGGCATAATTGAGGGTTGATCAATTGGCCAACTATGAGCAGATAGTTCAGCTTGAAGCCAGGAAAATAACCACATTGACAAAAAATCTATACAAAAAGCAAACCTCTGCCTATCTTTGCCATTTTTCGCGAAAACTACTGATCCGATTTCTTTCAAATTTTGTTTATAGATGATATATTAAACTTTTTTCAGTCCAGACTAAAAACTCAACTCTTGTGATCGCAGTAGAGCGAATTTTAACAAGGGGCCCTATTTAATTTTCCAAGGAGATTTTAGTTTATAGATCAAAAATTCTGGGATAAGTATCCTTTAGAAAATAAAGATTATGGCGAACTTGAAAGGGAAGGGTATAAAAATAATCCTATAAATACCTGTGATTTTCAATATCCTCTGCAGAGTGTGCTCGAGGTTGCTAGTACCTTGTATAAAACCTTGAATTTAGGACAAAAATAAAAGAGTTTGGATTTCTTATTATAGGAATCCTATGCATAATTGGAAGAAAAAAGTGATGGGTAGTTTGTCGAAAATAAACTTTGGTCAATTTTTTGACCTCAGAAAATTCCGGAAAAAGTACATGTAGAATGATCGATTTATTGAGAACATCTCTTAATGATTGGCCAGGTTAATAACATTTTAAAATACGGCACTAACCTATTTATATCTATCAAATAAGGGATTGAAAAAGGTTTAGGATAAATTGATAAGGGTTCTTAGTAGTGTACTGCTTACCCCTTTAATCTGTGCAGAAAGGGAAAATTAACATTCAGTCTAAGTAAAAATTTTTTAGTTTTGTGTGTAGGAAAGAAAACTGTTTGTTTGTATGTGTGTGTACCAAGTCACAAAAAAGGTTAACTCAGTTCATTTTTGTAAGGATGTACAATTAACATCTATGTTGCTAAGTGTTCCTAAAAAGTTTTAGTAATCTTAAAATGACTATAGAAATCACATGAAAGGTCTTAATAAATTCGAATAAAATATCATTCTTAATCTTTTTAAATTCTCTATTCAATCGGATATATATAAAAACTTTTTTTTATAATCTGACTCATGGTTTTGATAGAAAGTAGGATAGAAATAGGTTGTACAATAGGGAAGTTTCTTTGCACATCTTTGAAGATGGAATTGAGGGACTCCCAATCGACGGAATAATAATAGTTGTAACAAGGGGGTTTGACAAGACGTTTCGGGATTGGTTGGATCATTCCCTTCTTCAGTTGTCTTCAAAAAGTTGAAAAAGCAGCATTCACATCCCAGAGTTCCGTCGATAAATCACCTTCGTTTTTCGCACCAAATAT
>JJOG01003864.1:0-12925 GCA_000715275.1 Gyrodactylus salaris
TGAACTTGCGCCAAAACTTAAACCGGGATTTTCTCGACTATCTAAAGATTTTGTGAGAGATAAGAGTAATATTTGGGAACTACATGAAAAATGCTATCCTTTAGAAGAAAGTTTCTCAATTAAAAGCCTCTTCTTAGGAAGATGCGCGGTATCTAGTTGAAAATTCGCCAGAATTTCGAAATCTAAACGGAGAATATTTTTCAAGCCATCTGATCATCTTTAGGAGTTGAATAATTAGCTTGAACAGAATATATCGAGCCCTTCCATTCAGTAGCCCTTAAAAATTAAGAAATCGAAGGCGGCCATTTGAATTTATTAGATTTCTAACACATCAGAGGTTCGACCATAGTAGATAGAATTAAAAGCGCACGAAAGATAGAAATAGCCCCGGAATTAGGTCTTCATCATGTAATTGAGCAATCTCAAGCGATTCCTCATGATCTTATGTCAAGAAGCAGTCCCTACTATAAGTAGTCTCATAATTTATTTATTTAAAATAGGATTCATTTCCGGGATTTTCGGGAAAGCGCATTTCCCGATTTTATCCATATGCTCAACATGTATTTCTATCTATAAATTCCTCTCCCTGTACACACATCCGTGATTATTTTTTAAAGGGGGTCTCAAATATTATTCATCGCTTTCACGACTTTCACACTGTTCACACCTTTGTCTTGAGATCCGAATGGAGTTTAGACCATTTTACAGGCTTCCCGAGTTCATACAAATACTCGCTTATCAAGTCGAACATCTGGAGATTAGGAGATTTCTGTAGGCCGCCTCGCTTATAATATCTGACTTGATCAATCGAGATACTGAGTTTTTGGGCGATCTCTCTGTTGCTAAGCTTTTGCTTTGCGAGAGCGTGAACTTTGACGCGAATATCGAACTTCATTTCAAAAAGTGACTGGGGAATTTACTACAGAAAACAGAATGACTCAAGATGACAAATGATTGGCCGAGAGACGAGCATGATTCAACCTAAACAAATACAGTGTGAAAGTCGCGATTTTTGAGACCCCTTTGAAAAATAATCACAAATGTGTGTTACAGGGAGAGGAGGGGTACTTATATGGAGAGAAGAAAAGTCGAGTTGATTATCGATTTTTTGTTGTGTTCAAACTTTGAGACACAATTTTGATCTTCTATATTTTTTTTGAGAAATTTTATATTGAAATGAGAAACTAGTTGTCGGAATAAATAATCAAAATCTGGTATTATTAATTGTATTTTACACTTGTAGGATGATTCATAAAAAATTAAACACCATTTTAAATAATGAGTAATTTTCTTTCCCAACTCTTGAGACTTGAGGCAAAAAAGTTTTTTTTTCAGACTTGAAATAGTGTAAAGAAAATTCCTTTCAGCTGGAATGGTTGCCATCATAATTCAAACTTTGGGTACAACTTTGCAAAGCAGTTCATCGACAATAGTGAGAATTTATTCTGGAAGAGTCGTGGCCAATATAACCTGAATTATCCGCGTATTAATCAACAGATGCTTCATCGGATACGTAGGGGAGATAAGAAATTCCTCAAGAGAGCTATTACCGCGGCCAGCATCAAATCCTGGCTCACTCTGCACAACTTTGAAATTGGTCGTCAGGTTTGTCGAAAATATCAGCCGTCTTTATTCTTTTATAGCACAGATCTCTTTCCAGATAACACTTCATTTCTAACGTCCGATACAATAAAATTTACATATATTGGTCAGGGGCGGGATATATATTCTATATTTTTACAAACATAGAAAAAGATTAGTCCCCAAAAATAAATCAAGAGTTGGTAATAATTTTTTTTATTCAGATTGTCCTTCGCCTTCAGAATCATCGATGCAAATGCCACGGTGTGTCGGGGTCATGTGTTGCCCAGACCTGTTGGAAGCAGCTGCCGCGATTACAAAAGGTCTCGAAAAGGTTAAAAGTCCTTTACTCTACAAGAACTGAAACCATTGGAATCAACCTTAAGAGGTCGATTGTCAAGTCCTTTAGAAAGGGGAAAATATTTCCTCTCGTTTCTATTGAATACGCTCCAGTGCCGTCCAGTTATGAGATATTCTTTCAAAAGAAGGGGGAAACGTTAGAGGAAGGAGTTGAGGCTAACTTGGAGAATTTCAAGTTGTTAAAGATGAGAGAAGCAGAGAGCTTTTGTAAGAGAAATCAAATCTCTCTCGGTGTAAAGGGAAGAGAGTGTCGAATCGATGTAAATAGTTCCGATGAAGGTCATTGCGATAACTTATGTTGCAACTTTGGATACAGGGAGGCCCAGGTGACAGAAGTCCAACAGTGCAACTGCAACTTTGTCTGGTGCTGTCGCCTTGTCTGTGAAACGTGTAATAATACACGAAGAGTAAATTTTTGCAATTAATCCACTTTCTAATACACTTTTTAATGAAAAAAATTACTTATTTTTCTTGTAGATTTTATTTGAAAATAATTTTTGTTTAAAAAATAAAGTTTATTTTTGTTCATTGCTCATCCAGTTGGTCCTCTAGAGATGGGATTAAAATAATACAAGCAACTACTCACCGACTACTTTGCAAAGGCTTTGTCTGTATTCCTTGGTGATTTGAGCATAAGGTTTGTCGATTCTAAAAAGATTAGGATATTTTCAGTACGTCGAAAAGAAATGAAGTAAAAAGTTGCTGCAGGAAATGACAATTAAATTCCCACAAGCAAACATTATCGGACCTTCCCAACACATTGTTAATGAAGCGAGTGCTGATCTAGAATGTAAATGAATCGTAAAATTACGTGAGATAAAAGAAACCCTTGTCGTAATGTTTAAATCTTTGTAGGAATTTCTTTCTGAAATCTGTCTGAGCAAGTTCGAAAACGTTGCTTATAACTTCAAAGTAAACTGAAGTCATCCCTACGAGCCTATGATAATATATGCATTTTAAATATTACATGAGAAAAGCTCCACATAATACTTTCCAAAGGCTTATCGAGAAGAATGTATTAAATCCAATAGCAATGCATACTGCGAGAGACGACGCTCTAGAAATTAAATAGTTTTACCAAATGATGTGTAGGTTGTGATCAATTTGAGAAAGAGTCGATTCTCGACTAAAGCAACAATCCTGCTTAGATGGATCATTTGAACTTGTATTGCTAACTTCTGATGCAAAAAAACAACGTCTATAAAATTATTTTAGTTTCTATGTTTGTATTTATCAATTAATGAAGTATTTAATTTTTGTAGAATTTAAAATCCCTCAAAATGTTTAATTTCAACTCGCTAAATGCGAGTCAAGAGCCTGCTCTCTATAGATATGCCTCGAAATTATTGGGTGCGACTACTGGAATTTGTAAATATTTATCTATAATCCTATTCTTAGTTTGTCTTCTCGCTGGATTTTTCACTGCCATCTCATTCAGTGGAAAGTGCATAATTGCTGGCATTTTCATGATGTAAACTGAGAATAATTTATAATTTTAGCTTAACTGGCATAATTGTGATCTCCTTTGAAGCTCCATTATTTTGTGTTTTTCTTCCTCAACTCCGAAAAGTACAAGAATTCTTCGAGACAAAAGGTCATTTACCAAGGGCAATATTCTACATCATGTAATAAAATTTTAATTCTCATCTTTTAGTGTTGCAATAATCCCTCTATCGTTATGCTTTGGATTCACTCTCCTCATTGCATCCTTACTTCTTGTCGCCTGTGCTGTCTTTAACGGTTACAAGTACAATCGATTAAGGTAAGCTTTAACCCTTTTTTCTATTCAATTGATTCGATAATTTTCCCTATGGATTGGTTAAATAAAATTATTTTTGTCACCAATATTGTGGGTCTAAGAGGGGTTCATTTTCTAATATTTAAAAATCTTTAAATTCAGATATTACTTTTCCATTTACGATTGTGAGTTGAAAATTTTCCTCTCATAGTTTGTTTGTATAGCTATTTTCTTTCTGCTTAGATTTCAAGGTCACTGATCGATAAATTTCATCATACATTTTGAGAAAATGATTTAATTTTTGGACGAATATAAAAATTGATTAAAATCGTTGAAAATTAAAATAGAAAAGATCCCAGCTCTTTTGGAGCTGGTGGGCATATGACTGGGTCAACTGAAGCGGGACATATTCCACAAAATCAGTCTCAATCACCGAACAACCAGTTCATCAACCAGGCCATCAACGACCCGGCAGTTCAAAATGCCGCCTTCAACATGGCCAAGGGGGCGATGAATAATCCGCCACCCTATCCCCCTCCAACCTATTAGGTTGCGCTTCGAATAATCTCTTCAAAGCTGTAATAATAAAAAAATTGTAAACTTGAGTGTTATAAAGATTAAAAATATCATCACTCTTCTGAAAGACATTCCAGAACATCTTTTTGTTACACATTCGTTATCGAGGTTTGTTGTAACTAAAGAAAAAAAATATGTTTATTGTTAACGGCGTCTTGTAATAGTATTTATAAAAACTCATAAAAAAAAACTCAATGTTAAAACTTGTATCTATATCATGAAAAACCAAAAAAAATTCATTATTAGCATTCGCACTATTTAGACAATAAACATTGTTCAATTATGATAAACTTTTTTATTTTCTACACATAGAGTACAGTTTTATAATTCTCAGAGAAGAATCATATTGGATCTTTTATTGATTAGAAATTACTATCCGAGCTAAATGTTTACACGGTTGAACAGTTACAATATGTTCACAAATCTTTAATTTGAAAATTGTACCTAATTTTTAAATGTCAACCATAATATCCGATCTAAATGTTTACACGGTTGAACAGTTACAATATGTTTACAAATCTTGAATTTGAAAGTTGTACCTAATTTTTAAATGTTAACCATAATATCCGAAATAAATGTTTACACGGTTGAATAATATTTGGTAATTTATAAATTGGTACAATTTGATTGTGCGTAATTTTTGAATCTTAACCATAATTTTAATTCTAGCAATGAATAAGAACAGTAACTGTTCAACAGTTACGAAGAACATTATTCTAGATAATGACATTTTATAAATTAATATTTGAAATTTCGCTCAATTTAGATTATTGACTAAAAAGTTATCATCTGTTTTGCTAGAGCGAAATTACAAAATATTTTCATTTATTCTCACAATTGAAAATGTCTCTTGTCCTCTCTATATTCCTCATTAAGTCATTTGAGTATAGCAGCTTTGCAACTCTTACTTTAAGAGATGTACCCTTAGATTGTCAAATATTAAACCTTAAGAATTTAATTCTCAACGGTTAGATTACTTCTTAATATCTATATTTAGAGATTGACAAATCCTCCATTAGTCCAGCATTCAAAAAGAAGAATTATTACAGTAATTAAATCTTCTGACATTTGTAGACGAGAATACCGAAAATGTAGCTCTCTCGATGTTTACAAAATTCATTAAAATAGCTAAACTTTTTGTATTTTTATCTACGACTGTTTGATGTGATACTTATTGTAAAAATTTAGATTCTATCTCAATCCGTCACAAAGCCCATGGACACAAAGATGGTTCCTTGAGTATACCGCTGGACGCTAAGCCTCTGGATGATGAAAAGAGCCTTTTAGATCTCACGATTGGTAAATAATCTTATCTCATCCCTTTTTTAGAAAATGAAACTGAATTGGCCTTTTACTCGATAGAGGACCTAGAATCGTTTAGAAATCTAAAAGCTAAATGAAATATTACAGCTAAAGATTGGATAAATTCCTCCCATTGATTTGATTGGTTGAAAATAGATAAGAAAAATAGTTTCACTTCATTGGCCAATATCTCTTCAATGCTGATTGCTCCAATTTTCGATTGTATTAATTAAAAAAAATTTTCTTTAAAATATCTCGAATAAATAATATTTATTCCATATCGTTTTCTACTATGTCAACAGTTACACATTTAATTACAACAACCTTTCAATGAATATATATTGAAACACCTCCATTTGCATAATATAGCTCTTCGTTCACTTTGCTCGCAAACGATTCTCGTAAGAACGACTTTCATTAGATCATCCATCACTAAATGAACTCCCTTGATTTGCAATGCTGACGAATGAAAAAGTATTGGAGACAAATGCCGACAATGAGTCAGACGATCACAGTGATAGGATTATCGCCAATCCGAATGTGAGCTTTGAGAGTGAACCATTTCCTCGAATAATCAGTCAAGAGAAGAACCCTATAACCAACGATATCACAAATAAAGGATTATTCTTCAGAGACGGTAAAAAGAGGGTTGGTAAGTTGACATTTTTGATCAAACTTGGACTGAAACCAGTGTAAAGTATTGAAATATTGTGTGAGAAAAATCGATTTGGAGCCTATTAAAAAGAATTTCTAAAGAAAGAAATATCGTCACGAAAACACATTGTTAATCAATTTGAAATAATTTACAACCAAGCGAAATGAAGGAATTCATTGAAAATTTCTACTACAAAAGTTTGATCATTAATTTTTTTATCTCCAATAAAGTCAGTCTGTAGTCCCTTGGGAAATCATTATTAATGATGGGTTTTGTTTAAATGGAGTACTTTCCTTCTAGACTACGTTCTCGTCTGGGAAGAGACGCAGAACGACAAGGTACGAAAGCTCACCTACGTCAAGAAGTACCTTCAGAATCTAGTCAAAACTGGAATTGAACTCGAAGAGGTGTGTTTAGTGAGGTGAAGATTTCATAAATTTCAAATGAAATAAAATTGACTCATTTAGGACACGATCAAGTCTCCCAATTCAATCCAACATTATGTCAGAATCAACGTCCCCTGGGATGTAATGTGTACATTTGCTGAGGAATTATTCATTCGTGCTCCTCTTGAAGTGAGTTCCCTCAGTTTGCAAATAAAAGATTTAATTGACCATTTTTAATCGCTAGAAGTAATTTTTAATTAGAATTCTTTCATTAAATTTTAACGTCTCTTGACGTTTTGTTGACTGAAAAAATCTAGAAAAGTCAATGTTGAATTATTTACTCAACAGACCAAATGGTTCAAAGTTGAGATCCCCTTGTATTCAAAATCTATCAAGTTCTATTGCAAAAAAGTAGTCTTTTGAAAATCTTTATAGATGTCATATTTGTACATCTTTTTAAGATGAAACTGATAGAAGATCTTTTAAAAAAGATAAAATAAATTTAATAAAAGAATTTCACGTTACTTCCCATCCAAAAATGCATGATTTCTCCCGTCCGATACAGAAAATCTACAAATATTTATTCTGCAAAAGCTATTGTCCTCACTTTGCTTGTACCCAACGGATTTGTCTACAACGGGTTTATTCTATAGTCACATTTTTTTAGAAATCACGCCTTCTCCAGCGCTTTAAAAAACACTAAAGGTTATAGCTTTTTTATTCTCAATTTCTCATACAAATGGGCATAATCTTCATTTGGCTGAAAATGTTGTAATTTTTACTTCAGAATAATGAGTGAGATAAATTCGAGAACAAGATTTTTTTGAAATTTTCCTTAGTTTAAAAGTTAAGAGAAAGATTAGTTTTCTCGGAGAACAGTGCATTATTTTGAAATATTTTCAACTTGGTAGTAATCTTAGGATGACCATCTTTGAATCAATAAAATCTGAGGCAATACGGATGCATAATGTTAAAGCTACATCGGTTTTAAGAATTTGGAAAATTACATACATTAGAATTGTAGACAAAACTCCTATTTTGTGTATAAGAACCATTGTTTCAAACATTCCTTCTTTGAAATGGATACTGCGTGGAGAACCATGATTAAATCCACTACTCTCTGATTCTCTTATCATGATCCTTCATATTCTGAATATAAACTTCTATTCCTCTCAAGATACTCTATAAATCAAAATCATTCAATGGATTTGAGTACGTTTTAAATTGTAGAATGATCACTTTCCTTTGATGTGCATTGTCAGATGAACTATTTTCATAATTTCACGTAAAGAGTCAAGTGTAGCGTTCAATTGATTTCTTGAATAGCTCTTGGTATCTCTTGAGTTGCCCTAACCTCAAATAAAGAAGCGGTCTCTTCATTCTCTCAATTAATTCTTCTAGCCAAAACGAAGGAGCTTGGTAAGGGATGTCTAATTCACTGTATTCTTTCCTCTCGACCGTCCCTTGCACAACAAAATATAGATCGCTCCAGTTCACTTTCAAATCTCTCAAATATATTGTCAAATGCATTTTGTAACGTTTTTCACTTTTGTAAGAATGATAATTTTGATTTATTGTGATGGGAGGAGGGAGGGGATTCCTCCATATATATTTATTGTAAGCACACTTTTTATCGATTTACCCAATATGAGGACATTTCCAGAATCGATTCGGGGGAATCTTCTCCCAGAGCACTCTTGGAAAATGCAAATGATCTCCTTACTCCTCCCCCCTCCATTAATGCGCTCTAATGTAATAATATAACTTCTCACTTCTTTAAGATGCGTTAACAATTTGCTGTCTATAAAAAATTATCTCTAAACTTTTTTCCGATAATTACTCTCACAAAAACAACTGAGTTTGTCACATTTTTCGTCCTGTGAGGAAGGAAAAATCTTTCTTCAAAACACGCATGCAAGCAGCTCCATGAATGTTGGTAGAATATTAAGTTGACATGTGTGACATTCAAAGAAGGAGCAATCGCCGGTTAGAAAATCGCTAGGCTAAGAAAGTATTTAGCAAATATTATTTGTTAAAATTGAAATCTTTCTGGGCAAGAGGTATTAACAAATGAACGACCGACCGCTTACAGTGATCGCCCAAACCACCAATTGTTACGGAAAGAATGAAAATATTGACAAATTAGAAGAGGCGATACCTCGAGGCTAACACTAGTTGAACTTAGTAAATCCACAGGCAATCGTTCAAAGGAGAGAGGGTTTCGAGACAAAATTTCGACCGACCACTAACAGTGATTGCCATATGAACCTCTCGAATTGACTAAGAAAGTTATGAATCGCTATGAAAATTTACTACGAAGCCGGAAATTAATTCATTGAAAAGGAAGACTAATCTCTACTGATGAGTCTTAGGAAAGACGAAATGCGTCTGGAGATGGTTTATCATTAAGGGCAACAAGTTTTCTTCAATTCGAGGCTAGAACTTATTTTTTCCTAGAATTGAGTTTCATAGCCCAGTCTAACTCTCTTCGGGTTGATATGAGGGGTTATAATGGGGAGAGGTTTGAAAATATTTACAAAGGAGGGAGGAGGCCGGAGTCATATGTATAGGATTTTTTTTTGTTAAAATACAGTAGCAATCTTAAAACTACTCGAAAAATGTCCCAAAAAAGTGAATCTATTTAGACCAATTCTTGAGAGAAAAAAATAGTTTTCCTCTACTTATTTATTAAGATCCTAATTTGAAATGGATACGTGATATTTAGTAATAGTTTCAACTATTTTTATAATACTTGTAATACCCGGTCGCGGCTCCGCAGCGGTAAAAAATGCCTTATAACTGAAAACGGTCTTGACTACTATGGTCTTGAAATGAATTTGCAATTCGAAAAATCAGAAAATTACACAAAAATAAATTAGGGAAACCGTAAATATGTTAAAGGGGAACCTGCATGTGCTATCTCAAAACTTGTTTAGAAAAAATGTTCCTACTTTTTCCTACGGGCAATTAGATGAATAGATTTGCGGGATTGCCAACTCTCGAGCAGGCTACATAGCCAGACATAAGCCGCACACATCGAGAGACTGACCCTGCGCTTTACTAAAGCTAGCCTGAATTTTAGCCTCTTGAGGGAATGTGCGGGTCATCATGAGAATGAGTGGGATTCAAAATCCTTCTCCTTTAAAGAGCCGCAAATTATTGTTGATATCAATACGTTGAGCAAGAGATTCTTTATGGCCAATCGAGTCCCGATGCAAAGCTTTGGTTGGCTTGAGTTTCTCTACAAAACCATCAGAACACCACTCTTGAGAATCAATTCATGAGGTGCCAATCCAGATATGTCAAGAGAGTCAAACAATTCTGTTGGACAATTTGGCGAAATATAACGATTACATTTAGGACATAAAACGCCTTTCAGTTAGATGGCTTTTGAAGATCACTTTGACCCCCATGAGAATCCCTATCAGGTCACTTGGTCTCAGCAAATATTCGCAAGATTCAATATCAAACTGGACTCGTCTTGCATGGTATCTTTTTGGGGGTGGCGTAAAGGAATGTTCGAATAGATGTCATTTCAAGTTATAGTCTAAGAGAAACTCTCAAGATCCTTTTGTTAAATAATTAATCTATTACCATAGAAATGGAGTTTGGCATTTCACTTGAGGTGTTTACAAATCATCAATACAGCTTACTGAGTCTTATCAGAGAATTGCAAATCTATTCATTTCCTCAAGAAATCCCTTAAGCTCCATAATTGATCTAATATCTTGGAGAGTTATACAGTAATCACAGTAAAAGCTTTAACATCGTTATAGAAGGATTCTTTAATTAATCTTGTAATAAATCAGTTTAGTATTTGATAAATTAAAATTCTTCTCTTTCGTATCGTATTAATGGATGTGCAATGGTCAAGTAGTTACGAGTAGATGTATTTCGATGAGTATTTTGTTTTCGATTAATTAGTGAAGCAAATTCAGAGGACATTTTTGTCTTTACCATTCTTCAGAAAAATTCTTAATCTTGAATCTCAAATTATTTCTAAATCTGAGTTACCTGATGAAAGATTTTTAACTTGGCATATAATTCGATGTACAATCTACAAAAGGAACAATTTTGAATGTGAAATAGAAAAGTTGTAGCAGTTTCTAGATTTAATAAAATTCTAAAATTAGAAAAAAAATCAAATTATTTTCGCGCTCAAATTTTAAACAATTGTATTTTCGAAACCTAATATTATTGAGGTGCGAAAGTGATGTCATTCGAAAGCCTAACATTTCCTTAGTTAGTTGCTGGTAGTTTGAATTTTCTTATCACTCATTTTGTCGGTGTTATGAGCCTTCTATTAAGATGTCACTTTGGGCCTAGGAGGGTTAATATCATGTACTAACGAGAGTAGGTGTCGATATAATTTTAAATACATTTTAGCATTTGATAGGTTTTCGTATTTACCATTATCAAACAATGTTCACCTCAGATTAGAATAATAACTTGACAAGTTATATTTATTCATTCAAGTGCTAGAACAAACATTTCTATCAAGTTTGATCAATCATTTGATATGCCAATATAATTTCTGGTTGTATGTCCCACTCAGCGCTATAGAGAAACTAGTTTTTGAAGTGTCGAAAATGTGTTGATATCTCGAGTGGATTTCTAATTATAATTTGTATTCAAAATTTGGTTTAAAATAAATCAAGTTTGTTCTTATTTATTTTGAGAAAAATTTCCTTCTCTCATTTCAAGGTTACACTAACACCCTTTAGATAATTTTCTACCGCTGATAAATTATAGAGGCCCCAGGAAGAGCAATTACAGCATGCTTTTCTACTCAACTCGAATCCAATTTATTCCTTGCATGTTCTTATGAATCCGATAGAGTAGAGACTTCATGTTCAATGTCCGCTAGACTGAGTTTAATGTGAAGCATGACTAACATTCTCACTTACCTAGCCAAAGGATTATGCCAGCCAAAAGTGGTCAGAGGCCATTCTACAATTTCTCCATTTGCCAAATGTCTTTCATCAGGATGTTCCCAATCCTCCGATAAGTTATGTCACGTGTCCCTTTAAGAAGTCAAGTCTTCACAAGTGAGTCATACCAGTCTAATGAATATGTAGTCTTTTCAATATTGTCAGTTGGCAAATCTTCTTCAAATAAAGTGTTGCATTATCGATTCTTAAAGAATAACCATTCCTCAGATTTGTCGGTAGCACAGATCGCGAGAAGTACTTCAGTCCAATTCAACGTCATCAAGTTGCTTTTGAGATATTAGAAAAGACTGCCTACGGAGACATTAACAAGGCCCACATTGGAATTGAACGTCAGATTGAAGAGGGCATCTTCTCTGCTGCATATCCACTTCACGAGGTGCGTTGTCTAATATTTGCTCATACTATTTGTTCTGAGAAATATTTGAATCTTTCTTCTTGTTGAAATACTCACTAAATAGATATCATTTTACCAAACCTGAGGCAAATTCTGAGTAAATCGAATTTATTATTAACCAATAAGAATATCTCATGTTTTTAACTAAACATTTCATTGGTTGTTCATCGCTGGTAGATTTCTACCATGGCTACTTCTACTTGGACAAGTAGTTGCTTTAAAAGCAGCGGAAGAAAATGTCTAGTAGCTTTAATATACACCATATAATTTTGTTGATTATTCTTGAGACCAATTAATCATACAGACAGATTGTTTTGAGATATTTTATTGCTCGATGCAATGCTTTTAATCTTTCATATCCGGTTACATTAGACGTTAAAGGTAAGAACAGAATTATACTCGTACATCATACCTTTTTTCAGAAGCTATATTTATGCTTTTTTAGAATCATTTCCGCTAGATCATATGCTCCACATTTCTCATTGATCCTTACTCAACAATATATATTATATCTATTTTCTGAAGATACTTCCTCTGATACTTTCCAGGATTACTAGTTCTGCCTACACTCAACTGAAAGTTTGAGTACTCTTGTGTACTTGGAAACAATTTTTACATCACTATTTCTAATAGGGACCCTATCAAACGCTTGACGATGACCGAGACTTGAATCAACGCCAGATTCTCTACAAGTACTGGGCAAGGTGGGGCTGTTGGTACAAATACCAACCGTTGGATCATATTCGGGATTATTATGGAGAGAAGATTGGCCTCTACTTTGCGTGGTTGGGTGAGCGTTAAACTATGACCATTAAACTAGATCAGATCAGATATTTATTTATTTTAGTCGATAATATTTTGGATCTTATTCCTGCACACTTACTAATAATGGTCGGGACACACACTATGGAATCATAGTTTTAGCCCGGGTGTAAGGTGCAAAGTACTTGTGAGTAGTATGGCAAATCACCATACACTCTT
>JJOG01003867.1:0-14894 GCA_000715275.1 Gyrodactylus salaris
GTGGCAGCCACATAGATATCTTTGGCCTCATATTGTATCTGAGGCAATACAGAAAGAACCTAGTTCAAAACGAGGTAATAATTCTAGTCTCAACATTTAAGAATCTTCAAGCTAAACAGTTTCATATTCTAGGAACAATACATTTTCTTGCACAAATATGTCAACTCGATATTGCCAACTAAATGATCAATTTGAGGGATGTTGTTGTGATCAATAAAATTCTCAAGTTTGAATTCTTCTTTATTTATTCAAGAGGACAACTCCGATAGTCAAAAGATTAATCACGCCCGGCATTAAGACGCCAGTTGCTAGCATGCCTCTTTCCCAGTTTTTGATATTCATTACCTCACTAAAATTTGTATCCTCGGCGTTTGTTCCAAAAGAGATGAATATTGTCGTCAAGACTAAAATGCATTGAGTAAGTTATTGGTAATTTTTGCAATGTTGCAATATTATCATTTAAGTTTTCTATGAACGTAATTCGATTCTTGGTAAAACAGTCTTCGTAAAAATGAACTAAAATTCCAACTTTTAAGAAAAAAATATTTTTTAAATGTTGAGCTAACTCAACCAATTTTAATGCTTTGCAAATAGTTTCGAATAATATTCTCTAATTCAGCCAATTAAAATAGTTTCATACCTGAAGCACCAGCTAGAACCACGCTAGCGGCTGAGGCCCACTTAATCGGCTTGAAGATCATCAAAACTGTAATCACTACAACGGCTAGATGGAAGATACATGTTAGAATACCGTGTGTCATCATTTGAGTATTTTCAGCTGAAATGATTAGTAAATGTTTTAAACAAAATTATAGAGAGCTTATTCTCTGTCTTCTTCAGCTATTTTACAAAAGGGACTTGTTTGATAATTTAAATTCTTTTTTAATCCGGGTGAACCCTTTGGGGCACTGGGGTCCAGTAAAGAAAAAGTTTAAAATACTTCTGGAAAAATGCATCAATAAAACTCAAAATATATCACTTTTTATAGACACAGGAATGAACTCTTGATTGGTGTAATTATCTTCTCTTAGTTATCTCTAGTTATATTCAAAGTTTTGCTATCAACAAAAATGCCATTTTAATCATCCAAATTTTCCAAAATCTAAAAACTGATGTAACTAAAATTACTACAATGTTGAAAATATTTAAAAATAATGCACTCCGAGAAAACTTGGTTGAAATCTTTTTCTTAACTTTCAAATATTGTTCTCGAATTTACCTCACTCATTATTCTGAAGTAGAAATTACAGAATGTTATATACCTGGGTGTACCCGGGTTAATATTGAATAAGTTACAAGGTCGTATGATCAAACTGGGAAAATGTTTACTGAGTTTAAAGACAAGGGTTCGAGTGAGGGTAGTTTGAATGAAAAGTATGAAATTTTTCTGGAAAATATTTTTAACTTTCGAGTCTGTTGTAGATGTACCCGAGTTGAATGAAGTCCAAAGTGAAATTAGGTTTCGCAACATGGTGTTTCAGGGTTCTGGTACAGTAGTTACATAATGAATTTATTATTGCGAAAAATGGGCGTTAATGGCACTTTTGACCTAAAGTGGCATAATAATCCCTCCTCTTATTAGTTAGAGAGATAAGATTTTTGTTACTCTGAGACATAGATCGATAGAAAGATAACTTGATATTTTTCTTGTTTGATACCCAAAGCATAACTTCTGAAAATCGGTCAAGAGCTTTTGCAAAATTCCGAGGACAAGGTCAATAAAAGTATATAAATTAAGATATGTTCCCCACCATTTTTGACATTAACCATTAAAAATTCATCTCACTCATCCGTGTGTCCCCTTAAGAAAATGGCATTATTCATTGAACATGAAAGATTCAAAATAAATCTCGGATCAAAATATAAGACTCACCTTTTATGTGCGCGACAAGGAGGGCTATTATTACAAAGGCCGATGTAATCAATGCGATGGCACGTAATAGCAGATTATTTATCCGCTTAATCTTAATGCTAAATTTGCCCATGAATATCAAAGTGCTTCAAAATCCGAATTTGTATATCTCAAAATGCGTATTGATAAAAAGTAGAAATTACATCTCTAATTGATTGAATTTACATCAATTAAGCGTATTCTTCAATTATATTAGTGAAAGAGGCTAAGGAGAAGAATTGTCAAGGCGGTTGAGCACTCTGCTAAAGACTATTCCGCGACTATGGTCTAATTTGGCTTGATTTGCGTTGTATTATACAAAATATATTGATTAATCCCAAAAAGTCAATATATTATGTAAAACAAGAAAAGCATGAAAAATAATCGATTTTGTGATGTTTATACTTTGAATTGAGTTTCATAGCCGAGTCTAACTCTCTTCGAGTTCACACGAGGAGGGTTTGAACCAGAATAGAACTTTATGAGTAAAATATTACCATTTTTTCTTGCAAAGAGAACCTATTTGGTAATAGGTGCACTCTGAAACTGTGCACGATGTTGAGAAGTTCTGACAACTGCTTTAAATAGTTATTTTTACCATTACTCTGAGAGCTAAGAGACTTTGTGAAAGTAGTGGAATGATTCCGCACTTTTTACAGTCTAGGTCCCTGCTGGAATATAGAGGATGTTGGATACGAATTCGAGAATAAAATATATTCTCAAAAACTGTATACATTACTACTTAAAAGTAGATAATTTTAAAAATTAAATTCTTAGTACTTATAATACTAGTTCTCAAGGATATTTAGAAATGGGTCAAGAAATTCAATCATCGAGTCATTATTCAACATACTTGATACTCTATAAAAATGCAGGATCTGGGTTATTAATTTTTCTAAAAAAGCAGTACTCTACTACGGTCGATTGAGTCAACTTTTTTCAATAATATGCCTTTTATGAAATTTAGCAAGGTAAATTTTTTATTTAAATTTATACAAATTAGTACATTGAAAACCCTTTTCACTTCAAGCTCATCAGCTGAGAGAAGCGCGTTGAGAAATTTCGAAAAAAAAAATGAAAAATTGATTTTTATGAGAAAATTTAGAAAAAATGATGTTTATTCTAGATTTGAAGTTAAAACTTTCGGGAAAGGGTAATGTGGTGATAATTTGAAAACATTTACAATGCCACAATTTTAGAAAAGAAAATTGATGCAACCCGATAAGCCTTAATATACCATTATTTCACATAGGACCGCAGCAAATTTTCTCTGCCATCTCGAATTAATTCCCCTTGCTTCAACGTACAAGTAGCGTCCTTTGACATCCTGTGAGCATGGGATATGAAGACGCTTGTTGAAGATTGCGTTATTCGTCCTTGTGACATAGCCACAAATTTTATTTTCCGACTGGAAGGGTTGACCGTTTTCTTGGTTGAAATAACTGTCATTCACTTCATTCTGAACGTATACTGTCAAGCGACCCAAATTATCCGATGAGACAGGCCCAGTGCCGGGATTGATACTTCGAGCGATGAGCCTCTTGGATTCTAGAAATATTTTAAATTAATATCGATTTATAGATATCGTTTAACCTCAATAGTGTCGATATTGAGGTAGAAATAATTTTACAACAGTGATTCTTACGCACTATATCGAGAAGATATCGTGCGAGGGAGTAGTGAAGAAGGGAGGGGTAGTAGAAATAGTTTACGATAGGTAGACACCAACACAATATATCGTGAGTAAGAGCTGTTTACCTTCGCATGGTGATAGTTTCAATCATATATCGACATATCTAGATCTGATAGAGAGGAAGGGAGTTGAAATGGTGAGTCATGCACACCCCACGCATGTGTTAATTCTCACCTTCATCTTTTCCTGGAGTAAATATTACAACGCCATTTATATTTGTGGCCTCTTTCAGATCAACATAGAGGATGGGATTCGAGCCGAACTGAGTCTTCCTTTCCAGCACAGCACACTGATGAATCTTTCGTCCAGTGTTATTCTCCAAATAGCCCTGATCACTCTGCATAACATTGCCTAGTAAAGATATTTAGAAAAGGTTGCAAAGCTTTAAATTAGACCGATTAGTTTTGTAGAGTTATTGTTAGCTTTTACTGGACAAACTTGTAAAGAGATCAAAGTCAAATCCTAAGAGGAAAAGTTTTTTTTAAATCCTAACTAAAATACATTTTTCATATTTCATCTGACGAAATAATTACTTTGATTCGAAGGGAACGGATAAAAGCTTGATCCAAGGTCATTAAGGGATCTGCCATCATCTTCATTCTCGAGTCCGGTGAAGCCATCGACCACGCGCGAAGCCATATCGTCGTCAGAGGAATACCCTGGATCCCCAAGCATGGCATTGTGCAGATCGGAATTCACTGGGGAGTGTTGATTGGTCACGTCAGGCCGTGAGTTGTAATTATAGATCTGGTTAGATCCGGATAGGTGTCTCTTCTTATGTCGGTTCGAATCTATATCGAGCCATGCTGTTTTTTTATAGGCCAAGTTTGCAACTAGAGAGAAAGAGTTTTAGAGTCTTAATGCAAGTAATTAGCTGTAAATCTTACCGCAAGAGCTATGCTCGTTGATCTTGAAGTAGCCTTCTGAGCATTTCCCTTGATGTCGGCATCCTATGAGGCCGACGCGCATTGCAATCTTACCGACAAACGCTATAGGGTGGAAGCGGACGTATCTCGCGACAAAGGGCTGCGTTAGGTAGTGGATTCTCTCCAGGGATTTCTCATTATTTCCCTCAAATATCTAAATGCATAAAGACATCACTCTCATGTTTCTCGAGTAGAGCTTTGATAACTCTTATGTAAACGACCTGTTTAAATTTCTGTTTATTTATTCGAATTATTAAAAAAGGTCAACTGAAATGTTCTCTTCATCAGTGCACAGATATAAAGAATATTTATAAAATAATAAAATCTTTGCAACATTTAATAAAATAAAATAATTGAAAGAAAAATAAATGACTACCCTTTGAAAATTAAATGTTTTTTCGAGAGAAAAGATCTAACTGGCATGCTAGCTTATTCGGCTGGACATCTTTCTTCCAATGTATTAACTAATTAAAATGAAAAATCTAAGAGTTAGCGGCAATAAGAAATGAGCAAGTGTAGTACAATTAGAGAATATGCCTCGAGATAGCATTGCAAAATCAAATGTATATAAATCGCAACATGTATTCTGGTGCAGAGTAGAAGAGGAAGTTTTAAAATTTTTAGAGACGAATAGGAAGTCTGCGAATATCTTACCATGTCTTTCTTATCGTGAGAAGAGGATTTTTCAGTAGTCCATTGCTGACGCCATTTTAGAGTCTTGTTGAAAGATTATAACAAAAAATTAATTATATTTTTTTGCAACCGAGCTACTCGTAAGTAGAATTTTTAATTTTTGAAGAGAAAAACTAGAAAGAAATGTTAAATCTACGTAGATGCTTAATAGTGATTGCAAAATCCACTTACCCTCGGATCCATGACTGTGGCATCCTTGTAGAAGAGCCAGAGTCGCGAGTCGTTGGAATAGGAGAGTTTATACCTAGTGACATATTGTGGAAATCTCGAATCTCCACGACCTTTGATAATTGTTCCAGTTACAAGAGTTGGTGGGCCAAGGTCTATTTGGAACCATTGATTCACTAAAAGGTAATTTTAGAAATTTACTACTTTCGACTTCTGGCTTAAGCAATCTATCTTGACCCGGGTGAACCCCATGGGACACTGGTGTCCCGTTAAAGAAAAAGTTGAAAATACTACTAGGAAAATGCATCCATAAATGACATTATGCATCCGGATTGCCCTAAAAAATTAAAAGATATTCCAAAATAATGCTCTGTTACCCGAAACTATGTTGAAATATTTTTCTCAACTTTTAAGGAATGATTCAAAAAGCAAGCAAATTTGGTTCTCGAATTTATCTCACTCATTATTCTGAAGTAAATATTACAAAGTTTATATACCTAAGTGTACCCGGGTTAAATATGACCATTAAAAACTTTGTATTGAGAAATTACAATTTTGTCTTCTAGCACACCAGCCCTTGTTGCTTTGAAAGTGGCCGAATTCTGGACGACAGGTTGACTTTCTCTTCAAGCCCAGTGAGCTAGAGGCTGCATATCGGGAGTAGGGTGGGACTCCGAGAAGTTGCTTGCAAGCTGTAAATTGCAGAAAAATACAATAAAGGTAACCGTCAACTTATATTAATAAACTAGAAAATCAACTTGATTAGTTCATGTAACTTTATTCATAACGGGTAACTCTAGTGTAATACCATATTTTTGTCTTCTATAACGTTGAGAACCTGTAATACTCTAGAGAAGTTAACTCACGTTGACAACCGACTAATTCGAAGCGTAAACTTGGATGTTCGTTCCACGTGGCAGTGTGAAGCTTGACATATCTTGAGAAAATTTGGATCGATTATTACAATAACAACATTGAGTAAGGGGCTCTTGGGCGCTAAAATGTACTCGGTTCGGCTTACTAAACTCCAAACCGTGGTTGACCGAGTTGATTTTAGTTTAAATCTTTTCAACCAACAGAAATTTTACAAATTACACCTTGCCCACTTACCTTGCAACGATTGGTTCATCAAGGTAGTTATGCCTAGCCGAATGCGAATCTGTGTTCCCCTCGAAAATCTAAAGAAATAATCTTCAATTGTACTATTAAAAAGTTGCTAGAATCTAGAAAGAAAGGTGCTGTTCGATAGAATACAATCTCATGTGTAATTTGAGATATTAGAATACAGAAAGGTCACACGCGACAGACTTGAAACAATCGTTTAATGGTTTGCACTATTGCCTAGATTTGAAAGCTCAAAAATAAAAATCTTGAATGAATTGTAGTAAAAAGTTTTTTCAATGAAATGGTTGTAAAACTAATTTGACTTTTAAACTCATTTCCTGCTTCGGAAGAGACATACGATGCATGATGTCACATTTAGAGTCACTGCTTCCTCAAGAAATCTCCACGTCTAGCAGAGATTTCTCTCTTGTTTCTGTAACACTTTCTTTCTCTCGCATACAACGAGTACTTTAGTTAGTGAGAGAGAGAAAATCTCTTTTTTTTTGAATATTATCTAGGCCTGTTCCATTGCGAGAGATATCTTTTAATCAATGACTTAAAATTCGTTCTTCTTCTTCTTTTCTCTTTAGAAATAGCCATTGATTGTGGAGTTATCTAATTGCACTTGGTACAATATCATTCATAGAGCAACTTTATTTCTGAGACATGAAAGCAGAAATAGATGTACATTGATACGCGTACTCTAAGTATTTTATACTTTCTTTCAAAGAGTATCGTTTAAAGCAAAAATAGAAGAAAATAAAGAATACATATTTACGCAGAGATGCTCAATAGATCGATACTCTATTGTCAAAAGGTACACACGCATGAAACCTTCTCAGGCACATGGATCGATAAGACGGCCTTGTGATCCTAGAGACGTACCTTTTGGTTATTATACTGATCGGTGATGAACCTCCAATGGACGGCATCATCGCTGTATGAGATCATGTAGGAGCTGACCCATTCCTTGTGATCACCTCTGCCTTGAGTTATAACACCAGTTATCTAGAAATTTCTTCGTTATTAAACAAAAACAACTGTCTGCACATTAGAAAGCAGACATTCCAACGGGATCATGAGAGAAACCCATTTGGTTTAAAGCTTATGTCAAAAAGCTCTATAGAAAATAAATATTATGACCATATTTCATCTTTTCGTAATGAATTCACTTTAAAAATACAATTCCCAGAGAGTTCTTTAACGTTTTTGATGAGTTTATTTTGTTATTGAAATATTTGCAAATATTCGAAAAACGAGACAATAATTTCATAAAAGCACTTATTCAGTTTTGATAATTTTCTACTTTAAACGGTTAATGAACAGATCAAAGATGTGACATTTGAAATCAAAGTTAAGTTGAAACAAGTTCAAGAGAGTATTATCAGTCTTTAAAATCTCAGATCGGTTAAATCAGAAAAAATTACCCTTTTTTCATTCCATTAGATGTTAGATAAGGCGTAATAGTTTACAATGAAATTTCATTGATAATAATAAATTACTACTTCAATGTACTTTTTATTCTCAATGAATTTTTAAATACTTCATAAATCACTTTTTATATATTTCCCAACCGATCCACATAAACAAAACTAGAGGGGAAAAATGTGAATTTAACACGATCAGCATTATTTAATCGCTTCAGAGTAAAGTTGCACCAAATTGAGGTTAAATACGGATCCAACAAGGGGGCTGAAAATGTCAAAATTAATTCCTTGATAACCATCTCAACAAGGCTGAATCATGCAATCGTGGTTGTTTTTCCAAGAGTTTCAATCCCGGTTAAGATATTAGGGAAATCTCGTGTTTATTTTCCTCCTTATCGCGAGGGAATGAATATACCGCTAAACCCCTAATCATGATCTCTAACTGAACTCTCAAGAAATTTAACTATCCTTCCCCTCTGTGCGTGTAAAATGATTTATGATTATTTTTTGTGTATGTGTTTTTATCGGTTTATTTTCTAGTTTTTTTCATAATCTCTGGGAATAAAATGATTAATTAGTTTTCATCTTACTCTAGAAACTTTTTTATATAATAACTATTGCTTCTTAAACCTCGTTGGGCGTCCTCGCAAGTTTGACACGTTACAACCCTCCAATTTTCTTCAAGGCAAAAATATTATCTTATAAACAATCTTTAATTTTCATCGGTTCTGAGCGGGATTCATTTCCATAGATATTCATCTATAATGTATGCCAATTTGAGTTACAATAAGTGGGAAGTAAATTAATCCAGGAACGCACAAGACGGATTTATGCATGAAGGGAAAGCTCCTTCGCTAGAGAATTCCTGCGCTGATTATGTCCTTCAGGTTTCAAAAGCTTTGCCTGAAAATCGTAACCTTGGTTTATGTTTTGAATATTATTTCTACAGCTTTGATCTTCAAAAATGTTTGCCTGAGAAGGGCTTTCACTCATTTGGAAAAATGGGATCTAACAGACTTAAAAAAGTGCCGCGGAGCCAATGACGTTAAGTTGCTTACAAGTAGCATGATTAAAATTTCCTTGATTTAGTATCCCCTTATAGCAATAAGGACAAATATGTCCACTTAAAAAGTCCCTCAGGGAGCTGGGTTAGAGAAAAAAGTTTCAAATAAAGTTTGTTCAGAGAACTCTAAAATGTATAATGCCGAAGAAATTTCAAAATTATCTCTTCTAGTTTTTATATGGCGTCGAAAGGGTTAACAAGAATAGTCGAGTGGATCCATCCATAAATATGTGTACTCGTAATTCTTGTGGTCCCTTTAATTGCCCATAATTAGCATGAAAATTATTACTAAGAAAAAAAAATCACGTCCAATCTCATTCAATTGAAGTCTTGTTGCATTTGTGGGCCGGAGGTTGTGGTTTCTTTGAGAAAATAGAAAAACTGCTACCCATGTAAATCTTATCTGGAGAATATTTACGATAATGACTTGCTCCCCAGGAAATTCTCTCAATCTCATGCTGGTATTTGAAAAAAAATCTTTCTCCTCAACCCGTTCAATCCCAAGAAGAATATATTGGACCCAGAAAAAACTTTCCTTAAACTTGAAACTTATATCAAGTCGCTGCATAAAATGCATATCGACTGAACAATAATATTTTTTTCGGTTTGATGAATATCTGTGAAAAAAATCCTTGAACAAATCAGAGGTTGTTTAGTCAAACTTGTATTTATTTATACCTGGCCATTTTTCATTGGTGAATTCTTTTTTGTAAACCGATCAGATTAGATCTCAAACAAAATTCTAATTCGAAAATCGTTGATAACTAAGTAGACAGTCGGATAAAAACTTTTGAAAAAAAAATTACGAACCTTGGAAAAAGATAACTCAGTTGATGAGATAATCTTAATCGTAAAGATATATATTATTTCAAATGGGTTTTTTTGTTTGAAAGGAGAAAGCCATTAGAATTTGTTTAGCAAAAAACCCACAGTGTATTACCTCTTGTGGGCATTCAATCTTTATTCTTTTCTAGTCGGGGTTTTTAATTAAATAGACATCAATTCTCCCTATAGACTTTGTTATTAAAAAAAGACGACGAATTATTAAACAAAATGGTTTCATATTTAATTATGTATTTGTTTATATTAGCTATATCGTTAATTAGCCAAAATAATAATAATCTTTATAGACGTCTTTTTGGTTTTAATCAAACCATTTGTAGTAAGATTTCTTCAATGAATTATAGTAATGTTAACTTGGAGAGTTCAATTGGAGTCTTGACAACGATAGACTAATATTTGCTCATGCATGTTCTTCTTTTAAAGATCAAATTACTAAGAAAACTCTGCCTCGACTTACTTCAGCATTTGGCTTATAAAACCTCCTACTTAATTAATGCAATAAAAAAATAAGTTGGAAAAAATGTTAAACATTCATTTTGTAAACAAGTACTCTTAGTTAAATATAACTGTTGTACTTTATTTAAAGAAAAGAAAAAGGTTAAAAATAAAAGATAATTTTTTCAAGAAACATTACTTTTTCCACACCATATTTTCATACTTGAACATAATTTTATATAAGAAAAATATACAGATTTTCTACGCTAATATTCATTCGTTATAGTATTGTGTATTTAATTTATTTTTCTAACGCTCTGCACAAATTTTTGGATACAGTAACATCAAGTATATATATATTTTCTTGACAAGGTGCTTTTCTAACCTCTCCCCCACCCCTAACACACTGAAAAATACAACTTATATTATTCTGGACACTCACAATTGCTGATACGCCCAGATCAACCTGGATCCACTCTGAGGTGCTCTTGAACTTGGCGCACCACGCCATACCGCTCGGTAGATAGAGGCGGGCGTTATTCGTATGACAAGCGACATTGTAGCTGTCCATCGCTGTAGACGAGGCGGTTATCTGCCAATTCGCTATCGCGCCAGACACCATACCAAGGTTGTCATCTTGGCTGCATCCTGTGTGAGACAGAAAAAAATTGTTTATTCTTGCTTTGTAACAAAAGAAAATTAAACAAAATTATGTAGCATTCTCGGAGAGAAATTACATTTAATGATGTCATCGAAAATGATGAAAAAAGAACATGCATAATTTACACTTTGGCAATAATAGTTGATGACACATAACCTTTTACAGTGTAATAATAATTCTCGAGGCTATTATCTAACACTTGTATGAATTACAACCTCAATGGACATTTGGGTTGGCCTTTTCGATATCAAATAATTATTCCTTGATAATTAAAAAAAGGGGATAATTTCATACTTTGACCTCAATCACACCTATGATTATAGCACATTCTGTAATTAGAAAACATGAAACCATGTATAATTATTCTGAAGCTATTCTTCAAAAATGATTATTTCTTCTCTTTTAAATATAAAAGAAAGCCCAAGGGTTTAAAAACCCTGCTTTATATTCTCTCAGCAAAAGAACGTATTGAAATATGATATGAAATAGCGGTACTTGTTTATAAAAATCAATGATCTGACATCAATAACTCTAATTTTATTTTATTTTTTATAGCATTTTTATGAGGAAAATTTCATCCCATAATGCGTGTCCGCGGAAATTTGATACGTAATACCTTTTATACGGTTTAATAACTGGAACCTCAATCTATAATTGTATCATCCAAATTTTATTTCTTTCACACATTTCTTCGTCACAAAAAAATATTATTTACTTCTAACTTAGGGATTTAAAAAATGCTTCCTATTATCCAGCGATGGTTCAAAGAAATTTCTCAAGACTGCGCTGTTGAGGGTTGCTCACTTAAAAAAACAGACATGTTAAAATGTTACAAAAAATGAGCCGATTCCATATCCTAGAACACACAGTGAGACTAGTGTCCCATGAATAAAGGCTGTGTTCAATGTTTAAACTGGGCTTAACTTGCAATAGTATAACGAGTGATTAAAGAGGGGTTTCTCTCATTCAAAACAAGACTCACTCTCTTTCCAATAACCCCATGAGGGAAATATCTTATCAGATCCGATCGGCCTCTTTTCCATACGGATATCAACTGAAAGGACAACATTTAATACTACTACCAATGCGACAAGAACATTCATGGTTGAGTTGTACATCTTCTAGTACTCTCGAGAGTTTTCCTTATTCGGGATGAGCTTTAGACTTTCTTCTTGTGTTCTCCTTCTTGTGATTTATGAAGCTTGAATAGGCATGACTTAAGGTTTTGTTCACCAACGACCAATGAAATTCGTCCATGTGTACTCTTCACGCTGATTGGTTCTTCAATTTGTGTGAATATTCTCTCTGTACACCTTTTCTTCTGTTCAACCAAAAGGTAGTCGATTATCTTTATTGAGTATTCCTGCTTCTAAATAACACATGGGAACATGTACTTTTCTGCCTTTTGTATATTTTAAGCTAGATAAATGACAAGGTCAAATTGGGGTTAGGCTTAACAGAAAACCTTCCAACTTTCATTTTGACGCCGTGCGACACTGATAACTTATCAAAATGAATGCCCTCTTGTTTGTATTGCAACTGAAGGCGCATGAGCAAAAAGCCAGAGTGGGAAGTATTTCCAAGAATGCAACACTTGATTTCGCCGAAAAAAATGTCTGGAATGATACTAAAATTAAGAAATACAAATGGTAGATGGTATTAAAAAGTTAATAAACGGTTTTATTGCTCTCCCATGGTTAATTCTGGCCAATTTATTGTGTAATTTGGTTATTTCTTGAAACTAGGTGTTTTTTTGCATTCTTTAAAATAATTCTTTTAAGTTGTTGTTTTATTTTTCATTTTATTAGTGGAATGATGATAAATAAAATTACCCTCATACTGCATCATAAAGGGTTTCTTAGATGATACATTCAAATCGTGTCTGTGGGCTGTGCTCTCTGTGTGAGAAGAGGTTGCAAATGAAGTGAACTCTTTTTGTGTGAGTCAAATTGTATTTTATTTCTCTTCAATTGCACAAGCAATTTTAATTAATCTGCAAACCATTCATTATGAAATGTTTAGAAAGCTTGACTTTCGAAAAAATCTCATAGAATTTTCTTTCTTTAAATTGAGTTTCAATTACTGCTTTCCACAGTCCAACCTGATCAAATCAACAAATTTCCCACACTTACAGAGAGACAGTGAGCTCCAATTATAAACCAATCATTCAATTTCTTCAAAGCCATCTGTAATGGTAGACCAGCTTGAAAGTAATAAATGGCAGGTTTATTCAACAAAATCTTATTTTTCTATTAATACTTGTGAGTAGCGCTTATTCTAGCTAATTTTAGAAATTTATATTATCAGAATTTTATTAAGCATAACTGATAGATCCTGACTAGTAATGAGCAGATTGGAAAACGAACCAGAAAAAAGAGAAAATTGCAAATTAAATAAATTTTAAATTTTTACAAAAAATAAATTATGTAAAAAGTACTGTTTCGAATTCTAATCGAACGATGTGGCTGTTTCACTTGTGCATTTTCTAACCCATATTTAATCCTCCTAGGCCCAAGCATAGAAAAAATTTAAATTTTGAGAATTTTGTTGCAGATTGATGAGTGAGGCAAATTCAGAAGACATTTTTGTCTCCTTAAACTTCAATTTTTTTTCGAAATCTGAGTTACTAGATGAAAGATTTTCACATTGGCATATTATTCGATGATCAATCTACAAAATAGAAATAATTAAGCAATTTCGAATGTGAATTAGAAAAGTTATAGCAGTTTCTAGATTTAATAAAATTCAAATTATTTTCGCGCGCAAATTTCAAATATCTGTATTTTTGAGTTAGTTGCTGGTAGTTTGAATTTTCTTGTCACTGAGATGTAACAATAATGTTACTGTGGGCCTAGGAGGGTTAAAGCCTCATCAGTAGGGCTTCCCAAAATATGCATTCCTTACTGGAAAATATGCACATTGGTCTTAGAATCGGGACAAATGTCTGTCTAAAATAATTTAAAGAAAAATATGCATATTATATTTAAATTATCTTAATAATGCAGCTTTTGTACGAGTTGTATTTAACACGAGCGAAAGTTGCATGATAAGTAAAGCAACTTCGAAGAATTGCCATCATCCAGTCAATTTCTTGTCTCTTGTTATTGTAAGTTGCATTTCCACCAATCTAAAGTAGAGAAGTCAGTCGATTTTAGACTAGTTTTCTTCAGTTAAGGCTCCTATGATCTGCCTTATTAAATCCAATTCATTGTCCACAGGTATGTGTGTTGAAAGTATTTGATAAGGTTTCGAAGCATCTTATGGAGGTTTCAGTGTGCAGAACAACCTTTGCTAGCATCTCATGAGAATTACACCAAGTTTGAGTAGCAGTTGGAACTTGGAAGTGTCACGCGGCTAGTTTCTGATTCAACAAATTTGTTTTCAATTTCTTTTTTAAACTTGGGAGAAATATGGGATTTTCTTGAAGCCCTTTGAAGAAAAGTATTCAACTTATAAGTAACACATTGAGAACTTCCACCGTGGATTGGAATTTAAAACCTTGGTAGCATACAAGCGTTTTTTTTATTTTCAGTCTGATTCACGTCTGATGTGACGTTTTCATTTGATCTTTGAAGGATTTGAAGGAGACTATTACGTTGTAAATTTTATCTGTAATATTCTTGCTCAAAGTGTCCAAATATTTTAACTTCCAAAAAATAATTATACAGAAAATTTTTTTATCGATAAAATGCAAAGTTGATGGAGTATCTGTAATACCTAAAATCACAACCCCTATAAAAAATTAGGGTTATTATCGTTTTCTATAGGAAGGTATAATAATTTCACTGACACACCATGTATTTAATCCTTAATTCTAGGAGTAGAAATTATTTTTCAATGCATCTATAGCAGGGGCTGAAATTATTATCGAAAGCTATAGGATAGACCAATATATATTATCAACTTATATTGTGTAACTAGATATATTGGTCTATCCTATAGCTTTCGATAATAATTTCAACCCCTGCTATAGATGCATTGAAAAAAAAA